>VSWD01000012.1:51460029-51528046 GCA_033119305.1 Pinctada imbricata | reverse complement strand
TAGCCGAGTTGCAAAACTCGGCTCTTAATTTGATGTGAGACGGGTGGGCGGGCGGGCGGGTGGGCGTCTGGGCGGGCGGGCGGGAGGGCGTCAACAATTGGTTTCCGGACTATAAGTCAACTACAAAAGAGGCTATAACAATGAAACTTCATACACTTACTCACCATTAGTCAAGGATGAGCCCTATTGATTTTGGGGTCAAAAGGTCAAAGGTCAAGGTCACAGGACTCAGATGATTGAAAATGGTTTCCGGACCATATTTTAGCCTGTATCGCACCTATAATCATGAAACTTGCCAGAAATGTTTCCCTTGAATCAAGGATGAGGCCTATTGATTTTGGAGTCAAAAGGTCAAAGGTCAAGGTCACAGGACTCAGATGATTGAAAATGGTTTCCGGACCATATTTCAGCCTGTATTGCACCTATAATCATGAAACTTGCCAGAAATGTTTCCCTTGAATCAAGGATGAGGGCTATTGATTTTGGGGTCAAAAGGTCAAGGTCACAGGACTCAGATGATTGAAAATGGTTTCCGGACCATATTTCAGCCTGTATTGCACCTATAATCATGAAACTTGCCAGAAATGTTTCCCTTGAATCAAGGATGAGGCCTATTGATTTTGGGGTCAAAAGGTCAAAGGTCAAGGTCACAGGACTCTGTTGATTGAAATTGGTTTTCGGACCATATTTCAGCCTGTATTGCACCTATAATCATGTAACTTGCCAGAAATGTTTCCTGTGAAGAGAAAATGACCACTTTTGATTTTGGAGTCAAAAGGTCAAAGGTCAAAGTCACAGGACTCTGATGATTGAAAATGGTTTCCTGGCCATATTTTAGCCTGTATTGCACCTAAAGTCATGAAACTTGCCAATAATGATTCCCATGAATCAAGAATGACCCCTATTGATTTTGGGGTCAAAAGGTCAAAGGTCAAGGTCACAGAACTCTGATGATTGAAAGTGGTTTCCGGACCATATTTCAGCCTGTATTGCAATTATAATCATGAAGCTTGCCAGAAATGTTTCCCATGGATCAAGGATGACCACTATCAATTTTGGGGTTAAAAGGTCAAAGGTCAAGGTCACAGGACTAAGATGATTAAAAATGGTTTCCCGACTGAATTTGAGCCTGTATTGCACCTATAATCATGTAACTTGCCAGAAATGTTTCCAGTGAATAGAAAATGACCACTTTTGATTTAGGGGTCAAAGGGTCAAAGATCAAGGTCACAGGACTTAGGTAATTGAAAATGGTTTCCAGACCATTTTTGAGCCTGTATTGCACCTATAATCATGAAACTTGCCATTAATTTTTGGGTCAAAAGGTCAAAGATCAAGGTCACTGGAAAATCTGTATCCTTGAAAATATATTACACGCTGATATAGAATAAAGAGAAGACCATTTCTTGATCCAGAAATTTTCATTTAGGACCACAAAATGTTGTTACAAACCATACACATTTCATGTTAGTCTGCATATTCATACTTACATGCCAGTTTTGCAACTCGGCATTTTGCATCTTCGATGCATTTTGAGCTTATTCTTTTTTGACTTAGAATTAGAAACAGTTTGGAATCGTGGTAGACGTGCATTTACATATTCTTCATAAAGGGGTTGGGCCACAAAACCCCTTAATCAGCCCTATTTCTTAAAATTTGAAGTACATGTGTGTAATTGAATATTCATTTGTGATTTGATACTTTGTAAAGTTCTTTACTAAATATTATGTGTTCAGATGTTGTAAACAGTGCATTTATCAGTAGCTTTAAGCCCTTTTAAGCCCCAAATTGGTGATTTTCAGTAAAATTGCTGCAAAATCAATATGTTTCATTAAGAATTAGCATTAGCCACATTTATTAATAAAACAAGCTCCCCAGTTGAGCTCTCTTCTGAATGAAATCTGAGGCTGATATCTCCCATATGCAACATTACAGATGTACAAATCTGTGTACATGTATATGAGTCAGCTATTTCTACTCGAGCATAATACATGCACATTGTAGATATAGATTTATTCTAACATGACTTTGAGATTTTCTCCCTGTATGCACTATAGAACTCGCCTGGTGTAAAATCTCAAACAAACTTCCATTTCGCTAAGCTCTGCCCATGCACGTGCTATAGAGCTCGTGCAGAACAATATTAGAATAGAAATAACAACAAGCTAGCTGTGATTTGTTGTCCAGTAATTCCCCTCACCACATGAACCAATCAAATTATCACCTCACCACTTCGCGGCTCGGTGATAATTGATTGGTTCATCCTACTCGGGGAATTACTGGACAACAAACCACAACTAACTAGATGTTATTTCTTAAATTTTGGATTATAATCCAGATGTTAAAACTATTTAAAGAGTGATAAAGGAGTAGGTGCAGTAATCTGCAATTTCGGTCCTATTTTCAAAGTTGTTCATATATCCATAATATTCTAGTTCATAAAATGCCAAATGTATGGTGAATCCAAATTATGAAAGCCAGTTTCGATTCCACAGTCCAATACTCAAAAAACGTTGAAATCCTTGAAAATATCAATAAATGAGCAAAATTTCGACACAAATTTATGAAATTAAGTTATGATCCAGGCCTTGCCCATTATGTTTTTTGAACCAATCGATGGATTTTTGATCGGTCTTTTTATTTGCATTAGATATTTCGTGGGCAAGGCCTGGATCATAGATGAATTTTGAAGATTTGGGTATAAAATACGATGATTTTCCTTTGTTTTGCGTCATTTGGGGTAAATGACGTCAAAACATGACGTCGTACATCACGTGCGTGACGTTACGAGGGTTCAAAATTATGACGCCGTATTTTCTAAGGCATTCAACATTGCAAAAAATTATGATTAATGATGCATTTTTGTCGAAATTATAGGTCTGATATGAGGTGTTAGAGCACCTAGTCCTTTTGTCAGAAATTTCTGATATTGTATAAGTAGAATCATTCACTGGTACTTTCTTTCATTAATTCTTTTGAAAAGAAACCATTTCACAATTACTAGACAATATTTCCCGTATCATCCTCTGATTCCATTGATTTATGTCTTTGATACATGTATTTACATTCACTGGGACAAACTTTAGCAGTAGGAGGCCAGGCGTGAAAGCTGCAAAGGTTAATACTGTGAAAGTGGGAAATTTCATGCGGGGATAATTTTCGCACTTTTTGCAATGGTATTGTTATCGCAAAAATAAGCCCCTCCTGAAAATTGCAACCATTATGAGAGACTTAAGGGAAAGATTCCAATTTTGTTGAAATGTCTCCCACGTGTACTGTTGCAATGATAATTTCACAAAAAATTTCCCCCTGGGAATATAACCATGTTTACAGTACACGTCGAATTCTTCCATGTGTACTGTATATTTGCATCAGAAAAAAAGTTGTATATTAGTTAAAGAAACAAATCATAAGTCGTACAAATAACTTTAATAAGTCAGCTAAAGAATTGACTTGGGTCAGAATGTATCCTCTTATGAAAAGTTTTGCTGAATATTATACAATGCAGACAACGAAAACAAAACTTATTTGCTTTTATTTTTGTTTTATTTTGAAAACATCCATCATCAATATCAGACAAACTGATGTATTATTTGGACATAAACAGATTAGATGCAGAATAAGATTTAAAAATCAAATTCAAGGAATTGTGGTCCCCCGCTTTTGGGTGTTTGTCTTTAAAGAAATGCTTACAGACATCCCCCCATTCTTAAGTTTTAATAATATATCTCATATATTATCAACATTCTAAATATGAAAGATTAACTCCCAAGAAAAGGTCAAAAGGTCCAAACTTGTGTTTTGTTTCCAAGGGACAGGGCTTATGAAAAGGTATGCACATGTCAAATATTTAAGACCTATGATTTAAATTACCATCAAAAACTTATGGTCGAGGTTGAAGTTTTTAAATGTGGGTCAACCTCCATGGACAAGGTCACAAGGTCAGAATGTTATTACCAACAGAAAGGTCTCATCACAAGGAATACACATGTGAAATGTGAAAGCCCTATCATTTTCCATTAAAAAGTTATGGACAAGGTTATAGTTTTTTGAAAAGTAGGTCGAACTCAAAGGTCAAGGTCAAAAATTTTGGTATCCATGCAAAGGTCTTGTCACAAGGAATACACATGTGAAATATCAAAGCCCTATCACTTTCCATTCAAAAGTTATGGTCAAGGTTAAAGTTTGAAATAAGTAGGTCAAAGTCCAAGGTCAAGGTCACAAGGTCAAAAATTTTGGTATCCATGGAAAGGTCTTGTCACAAGGAATACACATGTGAAATATCAAAGCCCTATCACTTTCCATTCAAAAGTTATGGTCAAGGTTAAAGTTTTTAATAAGTAGGTCAAAGTCCAAGGTCAAGGTCACAAGGTCAAAAATTTTGGTATCCATGGAAAGGTCTTGTCACAAGGAATACACATGTGAAATATCAAAGCCCTATCACTTTCCATTCAAAAGTTATGGTCAATGTTAAAGTTTTTAATAAGTAGGTCAAAGTCCAAGGTCAAGGTCACAAGGTCAAAAATTTTGGTATCCATGGAAAGGTCTTGTCACAAGGAATACACATGTGAAATATCAAAGCCCTATCACTTACCATTCAAAAGTTATGCACAAGGTTAAAGTTTTTGTGACTGACGGACAGACGGACGGACGGACGGACGAACCGGTTTTAATGTCCCCGCGCTTTCGCGAAAGCGGGGGACAATTAGCATGGAGATAGCATTGAATTTAATGAATTACTTATAGTACCAATAGTCCTAAAGAGTATCAAAGAGATGAACATTCAGTCAGACAGATGAATGGACCCGGCAGTCATGACAATATGCTTCCCCAAAATTTTCTAGGTAGCGTAAAAATTCTGTTTCTTTGGAATTGAACCATTTTTGTTGAAAGTATCATATTGAAAATACTGAGTTTCTAACAACAAGAACAACAACATCAACAACAAAATGCTCATAAACACAATTAACAAATGCATTGTAGAGAAATATTTTCAACACATACAAATGTATAGGATGCAGGGTTGTTACCATAGTACATGTATTAAAATTCTACAGTAGACCTTGTACCTCCTCTTCATTGTTGCCATTTGGTGGATCTATGTTCTGTTGGTGACAATTGTTCCCTTGTTGGTTCCTTATTTCTGTTCTGGAAACTGTTCCTGTTCTTTGGTTTTCAATAATGATGTACATGTTATGCCTTATTGATATGACTACATGTGGCTTAAGAAAGCCACGGAAATTAAGTATAGCTGCAGTGTCTGGCCAGACTGTACCTCTCACAAGGGCAACCAAAGTGATGTTCAAACGTGGTAGCCCATCCTGATGATCGGTTTGACCATTTCTAAGGTTAAAGTGTACGATCTCTTGATTATCATCTAGAATTTTGCAATGTACATCTTGCCCTGTATTATTAGTAACAGAAAGCTTTCCTCCCATGATTCTGGAAAAGAGATTCCACATGATCAGTCTACACCACGTGCAAGACATAATGCGATGTTGTTGGGAAGGTAGAAAATTGCAATTATCAATTAAATAGATCATAGTATCGTACATTAATTATCATAGATTGACTGTTAGGATTAATATTGAGTTGAAACAGTCTCAAGAATGTGAATAATTAGTATATTTGATGCTCTTGCTTGAAAAATGACAATTCTGAAAAAAATCACTATACAGCGATATTAGCATAGCTGAATTTTTTTTCTTGTTAACGTAGAAATCATTGTTAAAGTTTAAGTTTGTATGAAGAAGTTTTGCCCATACAAATTCTATATATTCTAAGAAGTAATATCTTTGATAGTTATTTCACCTTGTTAAGAATTTTAATCAAATATTTATATTTTCGTATACACCTAGGGTTAATAAATGGCTGGGGTATTGTTGTCCATCCGTACTACATTTTGTTGTAGGAAGAAAAGGATGTCATAGGGAATCATCTCATCACTTTTATAATAAATGCCTTAATTTAATTAGATGATACAGATTTGTCATCATGAAAGACTGGCCAAATTTGATTATAAGTCATGCCACACTTATTGGTCAAAGCTGTCCTATTATTCAAAAGAAGGTCACAGGGAAGTACCCTTCTTTTACAGTCTTCTTCTTCACAACTGATGCGCATATATCAATGAACTAAAAGTATCAGGATGATCTAGAAGGATGTCTACTAAAAGGAAGTGCTTTTGTTTATATACACCCGTCATTTGACGGGCGGGATTATGGTATGGCGAAGTCTGTCTGTCTGTCCGTCCGTCCGTCCGTCCGTCCGTCCATCCGTCCGTCCGTCTGTCCGTCCACCTATGGAACGCAATAACTTGAATATGCGTCAACTGATTTTCACGAAATTCATACATTATGATTGGACTGTGAAGAGGAAGCCGCCTTTCGATTTTCAGGTTCATCCGATTTGTTGTTACAGAGTTATAGGACTTAGATTTTTAAGATACAGTGAAAATATACTAAAATAGTTAAAAATTATTTAAAAATCTATTTCTGGTCGAAATGTTTTGAAATTTTGTATACTTCAAATAGAAAGGATGTTCTTTGACATATGTAACGGGTTTTTATACGCCCGTCATTTGACGGGACGTATTATGGTATGGCGAAGTCCGTCCGTCTGTCCGTCTGTCCGTCTGTCCGTCCGCCTATGGAACGCAATAACTTGAATACGCGTCAACGGATTTTTATGAAATTTATACATAGTGATCAGACTGTGGAGAGGAAGCCGCCTTTCGATTTTCAGGTTCATCCGATTTGTCGTTACAGAGTTATGGGACTTAGATTTTTAAAATACAGTGAAAATATACTAAAATATTTAAAAATTATTTAAAAATCTATTTTTGGTCGAAATGTTTTGAAATTTTGTATACTTCAAGTAGAAAGGATGTTCTTTGACATATGTAACGGGTTTTTAATTTTTTTGTCGCATAACCGAGATATTGTGTGTAATAGGAAGGGGGGGTGGGTTATATGCACATACATTTTAAGTTAAGGGCAAAATATAGGCGCATGGAACGCGATAACTTGAATATGCGTCAACGGATTTTCATGATATTCATACATTATGATTGGACTGTGGAGAGGATGCCGCCTTTCGATTTTCTGGTTTATTCGATATGTCGTTACAGAGATATGGGACTTAGATTTTTAAAATACAGTGAAAATATACTAAAATATTTAAAAATTATTTAAAAATCTATTTCTGGTCGAAATGTTTTGAAATTTTGTATACTTCATGTAGGAAGGGTGTTCTTTGACACATGTAACGGGTTTTTAATTGTTTTGTCGCATAACCGAGATATTGTATGTAATAGGAAGGGGGGAGGGGTGGGTTATATGCACATACATGTTAAGCTAAGGGCAAAATAATATTAGGCGCATGGAACGCAATAACTTGAATATGCGTCAACGGATTTTCATGATATTCATACATTTTGATTGGACTGTGGAGAGGAAGCCGCCTTTCGATTTTCAGGTTCATTCGATATGTCGTTACAGAGTTATGGGACTTAGACATTTTAAAATACAGTGAAAATATACTAAAATAGTTAAAAATTATTTAAAAATCTATTTCTGGTCGAAATGTTTTGAAATTTTGTATACTTAAGGTAGAAAGGATGCTCTTTGACATATGTAACGGGTTTTTAATTTTTTGGTCGCATAAGCGAGATATTGTGTGTAATAGGAAGGGGGGGGGGGGGTAATATGCACATGCATGTTAAGCTATGGGCAAAATATAGGCGCATGGAACGCAATAACTTGAATATGCGTCAACGGATTTTCATGATATTCATACATTTTGATTGGACTGTGGAGAGGAAGCCGCCTTTCGATTTTCAGGTTCATTTGATATGTCGTTACAGAGTTATGGGACTTAGATATTTTAAAATACAGTGAAAATATACTAAAATAGTTAAAAATTATTTAAAAATCTATTTCTGGTCGAAATGTTTTGAAATTTTGTATACTTAAGGTAGAAAGGATGCTCTTTGACA
The DNA here is from genome assembly GCA_033119305.1 of Pinctada imbricata. Taxonomy (NCBI): domain Eukaryota; kingdom Metazoa; phylum Mollusca; class Bivalvia; order Pterioida; family Pteriidae; genus Pinctada; species Pinctada imbricata. Next base: position 51,520,050 of record VSWD01000012.1, on the reverse strand, counting down.
TATGTAACGGGTTTTTAATTTTTTGGTCGCATAAGCGAGATATTGTGTGTAATAGGAAGGGGGGGGGGGGGTTATATGCACATACATGTTAAGCTATGGCAAAATATAGGTGCATGGAACGCAATAACTTGAATATGTGTCAACAGATTTTCATGATATTTGTACATTTTGATCAGACTTTGAAGAGGAAGCCGCCTTTCGATCTTAAGGTTCATCCAATTTGTCCTTATGGAGTTATGGGACTTAGATATTTTGGTGTTGTGAAAAAAATCCCAACGGGCGTATCTTGCTGCGTGAGCGTAGGCTTTATTAATTTTTTTGTGTCGCATAATTGAGATATTGTGTGTAATGGGAAGGGGGGGGGGGTATATGCACATGCATGTTAAGCTAAGGGCAAAAGATAGGCGCATGGAACGCAATAACTTGAATATGCGTCAACAGATTTTCATGATATTCATACATCATGTTTGGACTCTGGAGAGGAAGCCGCCTTTCGATATTCAGGTTCATTCGATTTGTCGTTACAGAGTTAGGGGATTTAGATATTTTAAAATACATTGAAAATATATTAACATAGTTAAAAATTATTTAAAAATCTATTTTTGATTGAAATGTTTTGAAATTTTGTATACTTAAGGTAGAAAGGATGCTCTTTGACATATGTAACAGGTTTTTAATTTTTTGGTCGCATAATTGAGATATTTGTAATGGGAGGGGGGGGGGTTATATGCACAAACATGTTAAGCTAAGGGCAAAATATAGGCGCATGGAACGCAATAACTTGAATATGCGTCAACGGATTTACATGATATTTCTACATTGTGATCAGACTTTAAAGAAGAAGCCACTTTTTGATTTTCAGGTTCATCGGATTTGTCATTACGGAGTTATGGGACTTAGATATTTTAGATACAATGTAAAAATATACTAAACTAGACGGCTACTGTTGCAAGCAACAGACGGATTCCTCCTTTACTAGACCTTCCTCGGAACTGAAGTGTTAAAATCCGAAAAAAAAGAAGATGGAAAAAAGAATAGTTGCTTTAGTACCTTACTTCAGCAAATGAGTCAAAAGAGCTTATGTCTAATTTGGGACTCTTATTAATTTATCAACAAAATAGAAGAAAACAATTATAAATACCTTTCATTTTTACGAAAGCTTTAAATTCCATGCTCTATCAATATCAAATCCTTTACAATTACTTTCTCAAAACAGAATTACACAATGATTTTGCAATGAGATAATTTCTATTAATAGAAAATGACAACAACATGAAAGTACAGATATGTAATGCTACTAAGAAAAAAAAAGAAACAGAGAACAAGAAGAAAAGAGTTATCTTTCTTATACTATGTTAAGTTGAAATAAGAAGGACTACTTGTGTAAAGAATAAATAGTATAGGATAGAAAGCGTGAATTCTACAAGAGTAAATGATTGTCATGACATTGAGAATGATTATTTGATCTTGAACCAATGTCTTTGATGAAAAAAAGTTCTGTGATTATTCTCATCACGATTAATTTTGATCTGAGCAAAGCTCAATATCTAATCAAAGAAAGTCTGTTATGACCTTGAAATCGAACAAATGGGTCAAGGTCATGGTGAAAGGCTTTGATGCAAGGAATATTTGTGTAAAGTTGAACTCTCCAGGTCAAACAGTCTTTGTTTTATAGACTAAAGTTTGTTGTGACCTTGAGAATGAGAATTTGACCTTGGGTCAAGGTCAAGATGAAAGAGCTGGGCCCAAGCATTATATGTGTAAAGTATGAACTATGAAGGTCTAATAGTCTTTGTTCTATAGGCAAAAGTTTGCTGTAACCTTGAAAATAAGATTTTGACCTTGGGTCAAGGCCAAGGTGAAACAGCTTGACTGAACAATTATGTGTATGAAGTTTGAACTCTGAAGGTCAAATAGTCTTTGTTCTATAGGCAAAAAAATGCTGTGACCTTGAGAATCATAATTTGACCTTGGGTCAAGGTCAAGGTGCAAGAGCTTGGTTTAGCGATAATATGTATGAAGTATGAACTCTGAAGGTCAAATACTTTTTGTTCTATAGGCAAAAGTTTGTTGTGACCTTGAGAATGAAAATTTGACCTTGAAAGAAGGTCAACATTAAATGACCACCTACAAGTAACCTACTATCAAAGTTTCAACTCAAAATCCTAAAAACTGTAGATATTGGCACTGTGCCAATTTAAAGTTCCATTTTCAACTCGGAATAGCGCGAAAATCGTAAATATTTTATCGAGCATGTAATCGTATAAAAGTTCACAATTGTCCCAAAGAACATTTTAAAACAAATTTCGTTCAAATCGTACGGTTAGTTTAGGAGTTATAGGTGTTTAAAGATTTGACCTTTGATTACCTCCAGCGGGGGCATTGGTGAGCTTATCGACAAACAAAAAATAGTTAAAGAAGATCTTGTAATGCTCTTTCTGATGGTACCATCCCTTTTGCTCTGTTTTAAAAGACCATTGAATAAAGTGTCTGGAAATGATGAGGGGGTAAGAATAAAAATAATAATAACTAGATGGCTACTGTTGCAAGCAACAGACGGATTCCTCCTTTATTTGACCTTCCTTGGAACTGAAGTGTTAAAATCCGAATAAAGAAGATGGAAAAATGAAAAGTTGCTGTTATACCTTATTCACTTCAGCAAATGTGTCTTAAGAGCTTTAGTCTAATTTGGGACTCTCATTTATTTATCAACAAAATAGAACAAAAAGATAATAAATACCTTTCATGTTTACGAAAGCTTTATACTCCATGATCTATCAATTCTAAGTCCTTTAAAATTACTATCTCAAAACAGAATTGCACAATGATTTTGCAATGAGAGCATTTCTATAAATAGAAAATGACAAAAGAATCAAAATACAGCCAAGTAATGCTACTAAGAAAAAAAAAAAAAAAAAAAACAGAGACTAAGAGTAAAAGAGTTATGTTTCTTATACTATGTTATGTTCAAATAAGAAAGACTACTTGTGTGAAGAATAAATAGCATAGGACAAAAACTGCTAATTCTACAAGAGTAAGTTTGTTTTGACCCTGAGAATGATCATTAGAGCGTGAATGAAGGTCACAGAAAAAAGATAAGTATTTGAGGTAATTCTTTTCAAGATTGATCTTAATCTGATCAAAGCTCAATATTTTATCAACCAAAGTATGTTGTGACCTTGAAATCGAACAAATGACCTTGGGTCAAGGTCAAGGTAAAAGGGCTTGATGCAAGGAATATTTGTGTTAAGTTTGAACTCTTAAGGTCAAATAGTCTTTATTCTATAGGCAAAAGTATGTAGTGACCTTGAGAATCAAAATTTGACCTTGGGTCAAGGTCAAGGTGAAAGAGCTTGGCTTAACGATGATATGTATGGAGTTTGAACTCTGAAGGTCAAATAGTCTTTGTTCTATCGGCAAAAGTATGTAGTGACCTTGAGAATCAAAATTTGACCTTTGGTCAAGGTCAAGGTGAAAGAATTCGGCTAAACGATGATATGTATGGAGTTTGAACTCTGAAGGTCAAATAGTCTTTATTCTATACGCAAAAGTACGTTCTGACCTTGAGAATCAAAATTTGACCTTGGGTCAAGGTCGAGGTGAAAGAGCTTGGCTTAACGATAGTATGTATGAAGTTTGAACCCTGAAGGTCAGATAGTCTTTGTTCTATAGGCAAAAATTTGTTGTGACCTTGAGAATGAAAATTTGACCTTGAAAGTAGGTCAACATTAAATGACTACCTATCAGTAACCTTCCATCCAAGTTTCAACTCAAAATCTCAAAAACTGTAAAAATTGGCACTGTGCCAATTTAAAATTCCATTTTCAACTCGAAATAGCGCGAAAACCGTAAATATTTTATCGAGCATGTAAGCGTATAAAAGTTTACAAATGTCCCAAAGAACATTTTAAAACAAATTTCGTTCAAATCGTACGGTTAATTTAGGAGTTATAATAGTTTAAAGATTTGAACTTTGATGACCTCTAGCGGGGGCATATGTGAACATTTCGACGACAAAATTTTTTTACCTCAAGATCTTAATATGCTCTTTCACATGATACCTTTTGTTTCATCATAAGAAGTGGTACTTTTTTGTACAGTGACTGGAACGATCTGGGGGTAAGAATAATAATAATAATAATAATAATAATAACTAGATGGCTATTGTTGCAAGCAACAGACGGATTCCTCCTTTATTAGACCTTCCTCGGAACTGAAGTGCTAAAATCCGAATAAAGAAGATGGAAAAAAGAACAGTTGCTTTAGTACAATATTCACTTCAGCAAATGAGTCAAAAGAGCTTATGTCTAATTTGGGACTCTTATTTATTTATCAACAAAATAGAAGAAAAAAATAATAAATACCTTTCATGTTTACGAAAGCTTTAAACTCCATGCACAATCAATATCTAATCCTTTACAATGACTCCCTCAAAAAAGAATTGCACAATGATTTTGCAATGAGATAATTTCTATTAATAGAAAATGACAACAACATGAAACTACTGATATGTAATGCTACTAAGAATAAAAAAGAAAGAAACAGAGAACAAGAATAAAAGAGTTATCTATCTTACTATGTAAAGTTCTAATAAGAAGTACTACTTGTGTGAAGAATAAATAGTTAAGGACAAAATCCTGTGAATTCTACAAGAGTAAATGTTTGTTATGACCTTCAAAAAGTTAATTTGACCTTTAACCAAGTTCATGGATAAAATAAAAGCATTTGAATTTATTCTCATCAAGAGTCCTCTTAATCTAATCAAAGCTCAATATTTTATCGACAAAAGTCTGTTGTGACCTTGAAATCGAACAAATGACCTTGGGTCAAGGTCAAGGTGAAAGGACTTGATGCAAGGAATATTTGCGATAAGTTTGAACTCTCAAGGTCAAATGGTCTTTGTTCTATAGGCAAAAGTTTGTTGTGACCTTGAGAATGAAAATTTGACCTTGGGTCAAGGTCAAGGTGAAAGGGCTTGGCTCAACGATTGTACTTATGAAGTTTGAACTGTCAAGGTCAAATAGTCTTTGTTCTATAGGCAAAAGTTTGTTATGACCTTGAGAATAATAATTTTACCTTGAAAGTAGGTCAACATTAAATGACTACCTATAAGTAGCCTACCATCCAAGTTTCAACTCAAAATCTCAAAAACTGTAGAAATTGGCACTGTGCCAATTTAAAGTTCCATTTTCAACTCGGAATAGCGCGAAAACCGTAAATATTTTATCGACCATGTAAGCGAATAAAAAATTACAATTTTCCCAAAGAACATTTTAAAACAAATTTCGTTCAAATCGTACGGTTAGTTTAGGAGTTATAGGTGTTTAAAGATTTGACCTTTGATGACCTCCAGCGGGGGCATTGGTGAGCTTATCGACAAACAAAAAATAGTTAAAGAAGATCTTGGTGTGCTCTTTCTGATGGTACCATCCCTTTTGCTCTGTGTTAAAAGACCTTTGAATAAAGTGTCTGGAAATGATGAGGGGGTAAGAATAAAAATAATAATGATAATAATAATAATAACTAGATGGCTACTGTTGCAAGCAACAGACGGATTCCTCCTTTATTAGACCTTCCTCGGAACTGAAGTGCTAAAATCCGAATAAAGAAGATGGAAAAAAGAATAGTTGCTTTTGTATTAACTTCAGCAAATGAGTCAAAAGAGCTTATGTCTAATTTGGGACTCTTATTTATTTATCAACAAAATAGAAGAAAAAAATAATAGATACCTTTCATGTTTACGAAAGCTTTGAACTCCATGCACAATGAATATCTAATCCTTTACAATGACTTTCTCAAAAAAGAATTGCAAAATGATTTTGCAATGAGATAATTTCTATTAATAGAAAATGACAACAACATGAAACTACTTACATGTAACGCTACTAAGAATAAAAATGAAAAAAAAACAGAGAACAAGAATAAAAGAGTTATCTATCTTACTATGTAAAGTTCAAATAAGAAGTACTAATTGTGTGAAGAATAAATAGTTAAGGACAAATTTCTGTGAATTATACAAGAGTAAATGTTTGTTATGACCTTGAAAAAGTTAATTTGACCTTTAACCAAGGTCATGGATAAAAGATAAGCATTTGAATTTATTCTTATCAAGGGTCCTCTTAATCTAATCAAAGCTCAATATTTAATCGACATAAGTCTGTTGTGACCTGGAAATCGAACAAATGACCTTGGGTCAAGGTCAAGGTGAAAGGACTTGATGCAAGGAATTTTTGCGCCAAGTTTGAACTCTCAAGGTCAAATGGTCTTTGCTCTATAGGCAAAAGTTTGTTGTGACCTTGAGAATCAAAATTTGACCTTGGGTCAAGGTCAAGGTGAAAGGGCTTGGCTCAATGATTGTATTTATGAAGTTTGAACTCTCAAGGTCAAATGGTCTTTGCTCTATAGGCAAAAGTTTGTTATGACCTTGAGAATCATAATGTGACCTTGTAACTAGGTCATCATCAATAACTACCTATTAGTAACCTACCATCCAAGTTTCAACTCAAAATCTCAAAAAATGTAGAAATTGGCACTGTGCCAATTTAAAGTTCCATTTTCAACTTGAAATAGCGCGAAAACCGTAAATATTTTATTGAGCATGTAAGGGTATAAAAGTTTGCAAATTTCCCAAAGAACAATGTGAAACAAGTTTCGTTCAAATCATACGATTAGTTTAGGAGTTATAAGTGTTTAAAGATTTGACCTTTGGTGACCTCTGGCGGGGGCATTGGTGAACTTATCAACAAACAAAAAAAAGTTTAAGAAGATGTTTGTATGCTCTTTCGAATGATACCATCCTTTTTGCTCTGTGTTAAAAGACCTTTGAAAAAAGCTTCTGGATATGAAAAAAGGTAAGAATAATAAGAATAATTAGATGGCTACTGTTGCAAGCAACAGACGGATTCCTCCTTTATTAGACCTTCCTCGGAACTGAAGTGTTTATATCCGAATAAAGAAGATGGAAAAATGAATAGTTGCTTCACTACCTTATTCACTTCAACAAATGAGTCAATAGAGCTTATGTTTAATTTGGGACTCTTATTCATTTTTCAACAAAATAGAAAAAAAAAAAAAATAAATACCTTTCATGTTTACGAAAGCTTTAAACTCCATGTTCTATCAATATCAAAATCCTTTACAATTACTTTCTCAAAACAGAATTACACAATGATTTTGCAATGAGATAATTTCTATTAATAGAAAATGACACAAACATGAAAATACAGATATGTAATGCTACTAAGAAAAAAAAAAGACACAGAGAACAAGAATAAAAGAGTCATCTTTCTTATACTATGTTAAGTTCAAACACGAAGGACTACTTGTGTGAACAATAAAAAGTATAGGACAAAAAGTGTGAATTGTACAAGAGTAAATGATTGTTATGATCTTGAGAATGATTATTTGACCTTGAACCAATGTCATAAATGAAAGGTAAGTATTGAGATTATTCTCATCACGATTGATCTTAATCCGAGCAAAGCTTAATATCTAATCAACCAAAGTCGGCTGTGACCTTAAAATCGAACAAATGACCTTGAGTCAAGGTCATTGTGAAAAGGTTTGTTGCAAGGAATATTTGTGTAATGTTTGAACACACAAGGTCAAATAATCTTTGTTTTATAGACTAAAGTTTGTTGTGACCTTGAGATCCAAAATTTGACCTTGAGTCAAGGTCAAGGTGAAAGAGCTTGGTTAAACGATAATATTTATGAAGTTTGAACTCTGAAGGTCAAATACTTTTTGTTCTATAGGCAAAAGTTTGTAGTGACCTTGAGAATGAAAATTTGACCTTGAGAGTAGGTCAACATTAAATGACCACCTATAAGTAACCTACTATCCAAGTTTCAACTCAAAATCTCAAAAACTGTAGAAATTGGCACCGTGCCAATTTAAAGTTCCATTTTCAACTCGGAATAGCGCGAAAACCGTAAATATTTTATCGAGCATGTAAGCGTATAAAAGTTTACAATTTTTCCAAAGAACATTTTAAGATAAATTTCGTTCAAATCGTACGGTTAGTTTAAGAGTTATAAGTGTTTAAAGATTTGATCTTTGATGACCTCTAGCGGGGGCATTGGTCAGCTTATCGACAAACAAAAAATGGTTAAAGAAGATCTTGGTATGCTCTTTCTTGTGGTACCACTCTTTTTGCTCTGTGTTAACAGACCTTTGAATAAAGTGTCTGGAAATGATGAGGGGTAAGAATAAAAATAATAATAAGAATAATAATAAGAACTAGATGGCTACTGTTGCAAGCAACAGACGGATTCCTCCTTTATTAGACCTTCCTCGGAACTGAAGTGCTAAAATCCGAATAAAGAAGATGAAAAAAAGAATAGTTGCTTTAGTACCATGTTGACTTCAGCAAATGAGTCAAAAGAGCGTATGTCTAATTTGGGACTCTTATTTATTTATCAACAAAATAGAAGAAAAAAAAAATAAATACCTTTTATGTTTACGAAAGCTTAAAATTCCATGCTCAATCAATATCTAATTCTTTACAATGACTTTCTCAAAACAGAACTGCAGAATGATTTTGCAATGAGATAATTTCTATTAATAGAAAATGACAACAACATGTAACTACTGATATGTAATGCTACTAAGAATAAAAAAGAAAGAAACAGAGACGAGAATAAAAGAGTTATCTATCTTACTATGTAAAATTCACATAAAAAGTACTACTTGTGTGAAGAAAAATAGTTAGGGACAAAATCCTGTGAATTCTGCAACAGTAAATGTTTGTTATGACCTTGAAAAAGTTATTTTACCTTTAACCAAGGTCATGGATAAAAGATAAGCATTTGAGTTTATTCTCATCAAGATTCCTTTTCATCTAATCAAAGCTCAATATTTTATCAACAAAAGTCTGTTGTGACCTTGAAATCGAAGAGATGACCTTGGGTCAAGGTCAAGGTGAAAGGACTTGATGCAAGGAATATTTGCGCCAAGTTTGAACTGTCAAGGACAAATGGTCTTTGTTCTATAGGCAAAAATTTGTTCTGACCTTGAGAATCATAATCTGACCTTGGGTCAAGGTCAAGGTGAAAGGGCTTGGCTCAATGATTGTATTTATGAAGTTTGAACTGTCAAGGTCAAATAGTCTTTGTTCTATAGGCAAAAGTTTGTTGTGACCTTGAGAATCATAATTTGACCTTGAAACTAGGTCATCATCAATGACTACCTATAAGTAGTCTACCATCCAAGTTTCAACTCAAAATCTCGAAAACTGTAGGAATTGGCATTGTGCCAATTTAAATGTCCATTTTCAACTCAAAATAGCGCGGAAACCGTAAATATTTCATCAAGAATGTAAGCGTATAAAAGTTTGCAAATTTTCCAAAGAATGATATAAAACAAATTTCGTTCAAATCGTGTGATTAATGTAGAAGTTATAAGAGTTTAAAGATTTGACCTTTGTTGACATCTAGCGAGGGCATTGGTGAGCTTATCGACAAACAAAAAATAGTTTAAGAAGATCTTCGTCTGCTCTTTCTAATGGTACCATTCTTTTTGCTCTGTGTTGAAAGACCTTTGAATAAAGTGTCTGGAAATGGAAAGGGGTAAGAATAATAAGAATAATAATAATAAGAATAAAGAAAAGACATTGCAATAACAGGAAGGATTCCGACGGAATAGTCGGAATCCTTAATAAAGAAAAGACATTGCAATAACAGAAAGGATTCCGACGGAATAGTCGGAATCCTTAACTAGATGGCTACTGTTGCAAGCAACAGACGGATTCCTCTTTTATTAGACCTTCCTCGGAACTGAAGTGTTAAAATCCGAAAAAAGAAGATGAAAAAAAAAAACAGTTGCTTTAGTACCTTATTCACTTTAGCAAATGAGTCAAAAGAGCTTATATCTAACTTGGGACTCTTATTCATTTATCAACAAAATAGAAGAAAAGAATAATAAATACCTTTCAATTTTACGAAAGCTTTAAACTCCATGTTCTATCAATATCAAATCCTTTACTATTACTATCTCAAAACAGAATTGCACAATGATTTTGCAATGAGATCATTTCTATTTATAGAAAATGACAACAACATGAAACTACAGATATGTAATGTTACTAAGAAAAAAAAAAGAAACAGAACAAAAAAAAAAAAGAGTTATCTTTCTTATACTATGTTAAGTTCAAACAAGAAGGACTACTTGTGCGAAGAATAAATAGTATATGACAAAAAGTGTGAATTCTACAAGGGTAAATGATTGTTATGACCCTGAGAATGATTAATTGACCTTGAACCAATGTCGTAAGTGAAAGATAAGTATTGTGATCATTCTCATCACGATTGATCTTAATCTGAGCAAAGCTCAATATCTAATCAACCAAAGTCGGTTGTGACCTTGAAATCAAACAAATGACCTTGAGTCAAGGTCATGGTGAAAGGGTTTGTTGCAAGGAATATTTGTGTAATGTATGAACTCACAAGGTCAAATAATATTTGTTTTATAGACTAAAGTATGTTGTGACCTTGAGAATGAGAATTTGACCTTGGGTCAAGGTCAAGATGAAAGAGCTTGACAGAACATTGATATGTATGAAGTTTGAACTCTGAAGGTCAAATAGTCTTTGTTCTATAGGCAAAACTTTGTTGTGACCTTGAGAATAAAAATTTGACCTTGAGTCAAGGTCAAGGTGAAAGAGCTTGGTTTAACAATAATATTTATGAAGTTTGAACTCTGAAGGTCAAATACTTTTTGTTCTATAGTCAAAAGTTTGTTGTGACCTTGAGAATGAAAATTTGACCTTGAAAGTAGGTCAACATTAAATGACCACCTATAAGTAACCTACAATCAAAGTTTCAACTCAAAATCTCAAAAACTGTAGAAATTGGCACTGTGCCAATTTAAAGTTCCATTTTCAACTTGGAATAGCGCGAAAACCGTAAATATTTTATCGAGCATGTAAGCGTATAAAAGTTTACAATTTTTCCAAAGAACATTTTAAAACAAATTTCGTTCAAATCGTACGGTTAGTTTAGGAGTTAGAAGTGTTTAAAGGTTTGACCTTTGATGACCTCCAGCGGGGGCATTGGTGAACTTATCGACAAATAAAAAATAGTTAAAGAAGATCTTGTAATGCTCTTTCTGATGGTACCATCCCTTTTGCTCTGTGTTAAAAGACCTTTGAATAAAGTGTCTGGAAATGATGAGGGGGTAAGAATAAAAATAATAATAATAATAACTAGATGGCTACTGTTGCAAGCAACAGACGGATTCCTCCTTTATTAGACCTTCCTCGGAACTGAAGTGCTAAAATCCGAATAAAGAAGATGGAAAAAAGAATAGTTGCTTTAGTACCATATTCACTTCAGCAAATGAGTCAAAAGAGCTTATGTCCAATTTGGGACTCTTATTTATTTATCAACAAAATAGAAGAAAAAAATAATAAATACCTTTCATGTTTACGAAAGCTTTGAACTCCATGCACAATCAATATCTAATCCTTTACAATGACTTTCTCAAAAAAGAATTGCACAATGATTTTGCAATGAGATAATTTCTATTAATAGAAAATGACAACAACATGAAACTACTGATATGTAATGCTACTAAGAATAAAAAAGAAAGAAACAGAGAACAAGAATAAAAGAGTTATCTATCTTACTATGTAAAGTTCTAATAAGAAGTACTACTTGTGTGAAGAATAAATAGCTAAGGACAAAATCCTGTGAATTCTACAAGAGTAAATGTTTGTTATGACCTTGAAAAAGTTAATTTGACCTTTAACCAAGGTCATGGATAAAAGATAAGCATTTGAGTTTATTCTCATCAAGATTCCTTTTCATCTAATCAAAGCTCAATATTTTATCAACAAAAGTCTGTTGTGACCTTGAAATCGAATAGATGACCTTTGGTCAAGGTCAAGGTGAAAAGACTTGATGCAAGGAATATTTGCGCCAAGTTTGAACTGTCAAGGACAAATGGTCTTTGTTCTATAGGCAAAAATTTGTTGTGACCTTGAGAATCAAAATTTGACCTTGGGTCAAGGTCAAGGTGAAAGGGCTTGTCTCAATGATTGTATATATGAAGTTTGAACTGTCAAGGGTAAATAGTCTTTGTTCTATAGGCAAAAGTTTGTTGTGACCTTGAGAATCATAATGTGACCTTGAAACTAGGTCATCATCAATGACTACCTATTAGTAGCCTACCATCCAAGTTTCAACTCAAAATCTCAAAAACTGTAGAAATTGGCACTGTGCCAAGTTAAAGTTCCATTTTCAACTCAAAATAGCACGAAAACCGTAAATATTTTATCGAGCATGTAAGAGTATAAAAGTTTGCAAATTTTCCAAAGAATGATATAAAACAAATTTCGTTCAAATCGTGTGATTAATATAGAAGTTATAAGAGTTTAAAGATTTGACCTTTGATGACATCTAGCGAGGGCATTTGTGAACTTATCGACAAACAAAAAATAGTTTAAGAAGATCTTTGTCTGCTCTTTCTAATGGTACCATTCTTTTTGCTCTGTGTTGAAAGACCTTTGAATAAAGTGTCTGGAAATGGAAAGGGGTAAGAATAATAAGAATAATAATAATAAGAATAAAGAAAAGACATTGCAATAACAGAAAGGATTCCGACGGAATAGTCGGAATCCTTAATAAAGAAAAGACATTGCAATAACAGAAAGGATTCCGACGGAATAGTCGGAATCCTTAATAAGAACTAGATGGCTACTGTTGCAAGCAACAGACGGATTCCTCCTTTATTAGACCTTCCTCGGAACTGAAGTGTTAAAATCCGAATAAAGAAGATGGAAAAAAGAATAGTTGCTTTTGTACCTAATTCACTTCAGCAAATGAGGCAAAGGAGCTTATGTCTAATTTGGGACTCTTATTTATTTATCGACAAAATAGAAGAAAAAGATGATAAATACCTTTCAAGTTTAGGAAGGCTTTAAACTCCTAGATCTATTCTATCCATTTTGATTCCTTTGAAATTACTATCCCAAAAAGAATTGCACAATGAATTAGCAATGAGAAAATTTCTATAAATAGAGAATGACAACAGCATGAAAGTACAGACAAGTAATGCTACTAAGATTAAAAAAGGAAACATAGAACAAGAATAAAAGAGTTATCTATCTTACTATGTAAAGTTCAAATAAGAAGTACTACTTGTGTGAAGAATAAATATTTAATAACAAAATTCTCTCAATCCTACAAGAGTAAATGTTTGTTATGACCTTGAAAAAGTTTATTTGACCTTGAACCAAGGTCATGGATGAAAGATAAGCATTTTAGTTTATTCTCATCAAAATTCCTTTTCATCTATTCAAAGCTCAATATTTTATCAACAAAAGTCTGTTTTGACCTTGAAATCGAACAAATGACCTTGGGTCAAGGTCAAGGTGAAAGGACTTGATGTAAGGAACATTTGCGCAAAGTTTGAACTCTCAAGGTCAAATGGTCTTTGTTCTATGGGAAAATTTTTGTCGTGACCTTGAGAATGAGAATTTGACCTTGGGTCAAGGTCAAGGTGATGGGGCTTGGATCAATGATTGTATTTATGAAGTTTGAATTGTCAAGGTCAAATAGTCTTTGTTCTATAGGCAAAAGTTTGTTGTGACCTTGAGAATCAAAATTTGACCTTGAAACTAGGTCATCATCAATGACTACCTATAAGTAACCTACCATCCAAGTTTCAACTCAAAATCTCAAAAACTGTAGAAATTGGCACTGTGCCAATTTAAAGTTCCATTTTCAACTCAAAATAGCGCGAAAACCGTAAATATTTTATCGAGCATGTAAGCGTATAAAAGTCTGCAAATTTCCCAAAGAACAATATAAAACAAATTTCATTCAAATCGCACGGTTAGTTTAGGAGTTATAAGGTTTTAAAGATTTTACCTTTGATGACCTCTAGCGGGGGCATATGTAAACTTTTCGACAAGAAAAAAATATATATGAAGATCTTTATTTGCTCTTTCACATGATACTTTCCATTTTATCATATGATGCGGTACTTTGTTGTAAAGTCTCTGGATTGGCTTGGGGGTAAGAATAATAATAATAATAATAACTAGATGGCTACTGTTGCAAGCAACAGACGGATTCCTCTTTTATTAGACCTTCCTCGGAACTGAAGTGTTAAAATCCGAAAAAAAAGATGGAAAAAAGAAATAGTTGCTTTAGTACCATATTCATTTGAGCAAATGAGTCAAAAGAGCTTATGTCTAATTTGGGACTCTTATTTATCAACAAAATAGAAGAAAACAATAATAAATACCTTTCATTTTTACGAAAGCTTTAAATTCCATGCTCTATCAATATCAGATCCTTTACAATTACTTTCTCAAAACAGAATTACACAATGATTTTGTAATGAGATAATTTCTATTAATAGAGAATGACAACAACATGAAAGTACAGATATGTAATGCTACTAAGAAAAAAAAAGAAACATTGAACAAGAAGAAAAGAGTTATCTTTCTTATACTATATTAAGTTCAAATAAGAAGGACTACTTGTGTAAAGAATAAATAGTATAGGACAAAAAGTGTTAATTCTACAAGAGTAAATGATTGTAACGACATTGAGAATGATTATTTGACCTTGAACCAATGTGTTGCATGAAAAATGAGTATTGTGATTATTCTCATCACGATTGATTTTAATCTGAGCAAAGCTCAATATCTAATCAAACAAAGTCTGTTATGACCTTGAAATCGAACAAATGACCTTGGGTCAAGGTCATGGTGAAAGGGTTTGATGCAAGAAATATTTGTGTAAAGTTTGAACCCCTAAGGTCAAACGGTCTTTGTATTATAGATTAAAGTTCGTTGTGACCTTGAGAATGAGAATTTGACCTTGGGTCAAGTTCATGGTGAAAGAGCTGGGCCCAAGCATTATATGTGTAAAGTATGAACTATGAAGGTGAAATAGTTTTTGTTCTATAGGCAAAAGTTTGTTGTGACCTTGAGAATAAAAATTTGACCTTGAAAGTAGGTCAACATTAAATGACCACCTATAAGTAATCTACTATCAAAGTCTCAACTCAAAATCTTAAAAACTGTAGAAATTGGCACTGTGCCAATTTAAAGTTCCATTTTCAACTCGGAATAGCGCGAAAACCGTAAATATTTTATCGAGCATGTAAGCGTATAAAAGTTTACAATTTTCCCAAAGAACATTTTAAAACAAATTTCGTTCAAATCGTACGGTTAGTTTAGGAGTTATAAGTGTTTAAAGATTTGACCTTTAATGACCTCCAGCGGGGGCATATGTGAACTTATCGACAAACAAAAAATAGTTAAAGAAGATCTTGGAATGATCTTTCTGATGGTATCATCCCTTTTGCTCTGTGTTAAAAGACCTTTGAATAAAGTGTCTGGAAATGATGAGGGGGTAAGAATAAAAATAATAATAAGAATAATAATAAGAATAAAGAAAAGACATTGCAATAACAGAAAGGATTCCGACGGAATAGTCGGAATCCTTAATAAGAATAACTAGATGGCTACTGTTGCAAGCAACAGACAGATTCCTCCTTTATTAGACCTTCCTCGGAATTGAAGTGTTAAAATCAGAATAAAGAAGATGGAAAAAAAAAAGTTGCTTTAGTACCTTGTTCACTTCAGCAAATGAGTCGAAAGAGCTTATGTCTTAATTTGGGACTCTTATTTATTTATCAACAAAATGGATAAAAAATTATTAAATACCTTTCATGTTTACGAAAGCTTTAAGCTCCATGCTCTATCAATATCAAATCCTGTACAATTGCTTTCTCAAAACAGAATTGCACAATGATTTTACAATGAGATAATTTCTATTAATAGAAAATGACAACAACATGAAAATACAATACAACATGAATGTAATGCTACTAAGAAACAGAGAACAAGAATAAAAAAGTTATCTTTCTTATACTATGTTAAGTTCAAACAAGAAGGATTACTTGTGTGAAGAATAAATAGTATAGGTCAAAATGTGTGATTCTAAACGTGTAAATGATTGTTATGACCTTGAGAATGATCATTTGACCTTGAACCAATGTCATAAATGAAAGATAAGTATTGTGATCATTCTCATCACGATTGATCTTAATCTGAGCAAAGCTCAATATCTAATCAACTAAAGTCGGTTGTGAACTTGAAATCGAACAAATGACCTTGAGTCAAGGTCAAGGTGAAAGGGTCTGTTGCAAGGAATATTTGTGTAATGTTTGAACTCACAAGGTCAAATAATCTTTGTTTTATTGACTAAAGTTTGTTGTGACCTTGAGAATGAGAATTTGACCTTCCCCGGAACTGAAGTGCTAAAATCCGAATAAAGAAGATGGAAAAAAGAATAGTTGATTTAGTACCATGTTGTCTAATTTGGAAAAAAGAATAGTTGATTTAGTACCATGTTGTCTAATTTGGGACTCTTATTTATTTATCAACAAAATAGAAGAATAAAAAAAAATACCTTTTATGTTTACGAAAGCTTAAAATTCCATGCTCAATCAATATCTAATTCTTTACAATGACTTTCTCAAAACAGAATTGCACAATGATTTTGCAATGAGAAAATTTCTATTAATAGAAAATGACAACAACATGTAACTACTGATATGTAATGCTACTAAGAATAAAAAAGAAAGAAACAGAGAACAAGAATAAAAGAGTTATCTATCTTACTATGTAAAATTCACATAAAAAGTACTACTTGTGTGAAGAAAAATAGTTAGGGACAAAATCCTGTGAATTCTACAAGAGTAAATGTTTGTTATGACCTTGAAAAAGTTTATTTTACCTTTAACCAAGGTCATGGATAAAAGATAAGCATTTGAGTTTATTCTCATCAAGATTCCTTTTCATCTAATCAGAGCTCAATATTTTATCAACAAAATTCTGTTGTGACCTTGAAATCGAAGAGATGACCTTGGGTCAAGGTCAAGGTGAAAGGACTTGATGCAAGGAATATTTGCGCCAAGTTTGAACTGTCAAGGACAAATGGTCTTTGTTCTATAGGCAAAAATTTGTTGTGACCTTGAGAATCAAAATTTGACCTTGGGTCAAGGTCAAGGTGAAATGGCTTGGCTCAATGATTGTATTTATGAAGTTTGATTTGTCAAGGTCAAATAGTCTTTGTTCTATAGGCAAAAGTTTGTTGTGACCTTGAGAATCATAATTTGACCTTGAAACTAGGTCATCATCAATGACTACCTATAAGTAGCCTACCATCCAAGTTTCAACTCAAAATCTCGAAAACTGTAGGAATTGGCACTGTGCCAATTTAAAGTTCCATTTTCAACTCAAAATAGCGCAAAAACCGT
Organism: Pinctada imbricata; assembly: GCA_033119305.1. Taxonomy (NCBI): domain Eukaryota; kingdom Metazoa; phylum Mollusca; class Bivalvia; order Pterioida; family Pteriidae; genus Pinctada; species Pinctada imbricata. Next base: position 51,502,773 of record VSWD01000012.1, on the reverse strand, counting down.
AAATATTTCATCGAGCATGTAAGCGTATAAAAGTTTGCAAATTTTCCAAAGAATGATATAAAACAAATTTCGTTCAAATCGTGTGATTAATATAGAAGTTATAAGAGTTTAAAGATTTGACCTTTGATGACATCTAGCGAGGGCATTGGTGAACTTATCGACAAACAAAAAATAGTTTAAGAAGATCTTTGTCTGCTCTTTCTAATGGTACCATTCTTTTTGCTCTGTGTTGAAGGACCTTTGAATAAAGTGTCTGGAAATGGAAAGGGGTAAGAATAATAAGAATAATAATAATAAGAATAAAGAAAAGACATTGCAATAACAGAAAGGATTCCGACGGAATAGTCGGAATCCTTAATAATAAGAATAAAGAAAAGACATTGCAATAACAGAAAGGATTCCGACGGAATAGTCGGAATCCTTAACTAGATGGCTACTGTTGCAAGCAACAGACGGATTCCTCCTGTATTAGACCTTCCTCGGAACTGAAGTGCTAAAATCCGAATAAAGAAGATGGAAAAAAGAATAGTTGCTTTAGTACCATATTTACTTCAGCAAATGAGTCAAAAGAGCTTATGTCTAATTTGGGACTCTTATTTATTCATCAATAGAATAGAAGAAAAAAATAATAGATACCTTTCATGTTTACGAAAGCTTTAAACTCCATGCACAATCAATATCTAATCCTTTACAATGACTTTCTCAAAAAAGAATTGCACAATGATTTTGCAATGAGATAATTTCTATTAATAGAAAATGACAACAACATGAAACTACTGATATGTAATGCTACTAAGAATAAAAAGGAAAGAAACAGAGAACAAGAAAAAAAGAGTTATCTATCTTACTATTTAAAGTTCAAATAAGAAGTACTACTTGTGTGTAGAATAAATAGCTAAGAACAAAATTCTATGAATTCTACAAGAGTAAATGTTTGTTATGACCTTGAAAAAGTTAATTTGACCTTTAACCAAGGTCATGGATAAAAGATAAGCATTTGAATTTATTCTCATCAAGTGTCCTCTTAATCAAATCAAAGCTCAATATTTTATCGACAAAAGTCAGTTGTGACCTTGAAATCGAACAAATGACCTTGGGTCAAGGTCAAGGTGAAAGGACTTGATGCAAGGAATATTTGCGCCAAGTTTGAACTCTCAAGGTCAAATGGTCTTTGTTCTATAGGCAAAAATTTGTTGTGACCTTGAGAATCAAAATTTGACCTTGGGCCAAGGTCAAGATGAAAGGGCTTGGCTCAGTGATTGCATTTATGAGGTTTGAACTGTCAAGGTCAAATAGTCTTTGTTCTATAGGCAAAAGTTTGTTGTGACCTTGAGAACCATAATGTGACCTTGAAACTTGGTCATCATCAATGACTACCTATTAGTAGCCTACCATCCAAGTTTCAACTCAAAATCTCAAAAACTGTAGAAATTGGCACTCTGCCAATTTAAAGTTCCATTTTCAACTTGAAATAGCGCGAAAACCGTAAATATTTTATCGAGCATGTAAGCGTATAAAAGTTTACAATTATCCCAAAGAACATTTTAAAACAAATTTCGTTCAAATCGTACGGTTAGTTTAGGAGTTATAAGTGTTTAAAGATTTGACCTTTGATGACCTCCAGCGGGGGCATTGGTGAACTTATCGACAAACAAAAAATAGTTAAAGAAGATCTTGTAATGCCCTTTCTGATGGTACTATTCCTTTTGCTCTGTGTTAAAAGACCTTTGAATAAAGTGTCTGGAAATGATAAGGGGGTAAGAATAAAAATAATAATAAGAATAATAATAAGAACTAGATGGCAACTGTTGCAAGCAACAGACGGATTCCTCCTTTATTAGACCTTCCAAGGCGCTGACGTGTTAAAATCTGAATAAAGAAGATGGAAAAAAAAAGAATAGTTTCTTTAGTACCTTATTCACTTCAGCAAATGAGTCAAAAGAGCTGATGTCTAATTTGGGACTCTTATTTATTTATGAACAAAGAATAAAAAAATATTAGATACCTTTTACGTTTACGAAAGCTTTAAACTCAATCCTCTATCAATATTAAATCCTGTACTTTCTCAAAACAATATTGCACAATGATTTTGCAATGAGATAATTTCTATTAATAGAAAATGACAACAACATGAAAGTACAGATATGAAATGCTACTAAGAAAGAAAAAAGAAACATAGAACAAGAATAAAAGAGTTATCTTTCTTATACTATGTTAAGTTCAAATAAGAAGGACTACTTGTGTGAAGAATTAATATTATAGGACTGAAAGTGTTAATTCTACAAGAGTAAATGATTGTTATGACCTTGAGAATGATTATTTGACCTTAAACCAATGTCTTGAATGAAAGATAAGTATTGTGATCATTCTCATTACGATTGATCTTTATCCGAGCAAAGCTCAATATCTAATCAACCAAAGTCGGTTGTGACCTTGAAATAGAACAAATGACCTTGAGCCAGGGTCATGGTGAAAGGCTTTGATGCAAGGAATATTTGTGTAATGTTTGAACTCACAAGGTCAAATATTCTTTGTTTTATAGACTACAAATTGTTGTGACCTTGGGAATGAGAATTTGACCTTGGGTCAAGGTCAAGGTGAAAGAGCTTGATTGAACAATGATATGTATGAAGTTTGAACTCTGAAGGTCAAATAGTCTTTGTTCTAAAGGCAAAAATTTGTTGTGACCTTGAAAATGAAAATTTGACCTTGGGTCAAGGTCAAGGTGAAAGAGCTTGGTTTAATGATAATATGTATGAAGTATGAACTCTGAAGGTCAAATACTTTTTGTTCTATAGGCATAAGTTTGTTGTGACCTTGAGAATGAAAATTTGACCTTGAAAGTAGGTCAACATTAAATGACCACCTATAAGTAACCTACTATCAAAGTTTCAACTCAAAATCTCAAAAACTGTTGAAATTGGCACTGTGCCAATTTAAAATTCCATTTTCAACTCTGAAAAGCGCGAAAACCGTAAATATTTTATCAAGCATGTAAGTCTATAAAAGTTTACAATTTTCCCAAAGAACATTTTAAAACAAATTTCGTTCAAATCGTACGGTTAGTTTAGGAGTTATAAGTGTTTAAAGATTTGACCTTTGATTACCTCCAGCGGGGGCATTGGTGAGCTTATCGACAAACAAAAAATAGTTAAAGAAGATCTTGGTATGCTCTTTTGGATGGTACCATCCCTTTTGCTCTGTATTAAAAGACCTTTGAATAAAGTGTCTGGAAATGATGAGGGGGTAAGAATAAAAATAATAATAATAATAAGAATAATAATAAGAACTAGATGGCTACTGTTGCAAGCAACAGACGGATTCCTCCTTTATTAGACCTTCCTCGGAACTGAAGTGTTAAAATCCGAATAAAGAAGGTGGAAAATGAATAGTTGCTTCAGTACCTTATTCACTTCAGCAATTGAGTCAAAAGAGCTTATGTCTAATTTGGGACTCTTATTCATTTTTCAACAAAATAGTAAAAAAAAAACCATAAATAAATACCTTTCATGTTTACGAAAGCTTTAAACTCCACGCTCTATCAATATCAAAATCCTTTACAATTACTTTCTCAAAACAGAATTGCACAATGATTTTGCAATGAGATAATTTCTATTAATAGTAAATGACAACAACATAAAAATACAGATATGTAATGCTACTAAGAAAAAAAAATAGAAACAGAGAACAAGAATAAAAGAGTTATCTTTCTTATACTATGTTAAGTTCAAACAAAAAGGACTACTTGTATGAAGAATAAATAGTATAGGACAAAACGTGTGAATTCTACAAGAGTAAATGATTGTTATGACCTTGAAAATGATTATTTGACCTTGAACCAATGTCATAAAAGAAAGATAAGTATTGTGATCATTCTCATCACGATTGATCTTAATATGAGCAAAGCTCAATATCTAATCAACCAAAGTCAGTTGTGACCTTGAAATCGAACAAATGACCTTAATTCAAGGTCATGGTGAAAGGGTCTGTTGCAAGGAATATTTGTATAATGTTTGAACTCACAAGGTAAAAAAATCTTTGTTTTAAAGACTAAAGTTTGTTATGACCTTGAGAATGAGAATTTGACCTTGGGTCAAGGTCAAGTGGAAAGAGCTTGACTGAACAATGATATGTATCAAGTTTGAACTTTGAAGGTCGAATAGTCTTTATTCTATAGGCAAAAGTTTGTTGTGACCTTGAGAATCAAAATTTGACCTTGGGTCAAGGTCAAGGTGAAAGAGCTTGGTTTAACGATATTATGTATGAAGTTTGAACTCTGAAGGTCAAATACTTTTTGTTCTATAGGCAAAAGTTTGTTGTGACCTTGAGAATGAAAATTTGACCTTGAAAGTAGGTCAACATTAAATGACCACCTATAAGTAACCCACTATCAAAGTTTCAACTCAAAATCTCAAAAACTGTAGAAATTGGCACTGTGCCAATTTAAAGTTCCATTTTCAACTGGGAATAGTGCGAAAACCGTAAACATTTTATCGAGCATGAAAGCGTATAAAAGTTTACAATTTTCCCAAAGAACATTTTAAAACAAATTTCGTTCAAATCGTACGGTTAATTTAGGAGTTATAAGTGTTTAAAGATTTGACCTTTGAAGACCTCCAGCGGGGGCATTGGTGTGCTTATCGACAAACAAAAAATAGTTAAAGAAGATTTTGATATGCTCTTTCTGATGGTACCATCCATTTTGCTCTGTGTTAAAAGACCTTTGAATAAAGTGACTGGAAATGATGAGGGGGTAAGAATAAAAATAATAATAAGAACTAGATGGCTACTGTTGCAAGCAACAGACGGATTCCTCCTTTATTAGACCTTCCTTGGAACTGAAGTCTTAAAATCCGAATAAAGGAGATGGAAAAAAAGGAATAGTTGCTTTAGTACCTTATTCACTTCAGAAAATGAGTCAAAAGAGCTTACGTCTAATTTGGGACTCTTATTTTATTATCAACAAAATAGAAGAAAACAATAAGAAATACCTTTCATTTTTACGAAAGCTTTAAATTCCATGCTCTATCAATATCAGATCCTTTACAATTACTTTCTTAAAACAGAATTGCACAATGATTTTGCCATTTCTATTATTAGAAAATGACAACAACATGAAAGTACAGATATGTAATGCTACTTAGAAAAAAAAAAGAAACAGAACAAGAAGAAAAGAGTTATCTTTCTTATACTATGTTAAGTTCAAATAAGAAGGACTACATGTGTAAAGAATAAATAGTTTATGACAAAAAGTGTTAATTCTACAAGAGTAAATGATTGTTATGACATTGAGAATGATTATTTGACCTTGAACCAATGTCTTTGGTGAAAAAAAAAGTATTGTGATTATTCTCATCACGATTGATTTTAATCTGAGCAAAGCTCAATATCTAACCAAATAAAGTCTGTTATGACCTTGAAATCGAACAAATGACCTTGGGTCAAAGTCATGTTGAAAGGGTTTGATTCAAGGAATATTTGTGTAAAGTTTGAACTCCCCAGGTCAAACAGTCTTTGTTTTATAGACTAAAGTTTGTTGTGACCTTGAGAATAAGAATTTGACCTTGGGTCAAGGTCAAGGTTAAACAGCTTGACTGAACAATTATATGTATTAAGTTTGAACTCTGAAGGTCAAATAGTCTTTGTTCTATAGGCAAAAAATTGCTATGACCTTGAGAATCAGAATTTGACCTTGAGTCAAGGTCAAGGTGCAAGAGCTTGGTTTAACGATAATATGAATGAAGTTTGAACTCTGAAGGTCAAATAGTTTTTCTTCTATAGGCAAAAGTTTGTTGTGACCTTGAGAATGAAAATTTGACCTTGAAAGTAGGTCAACATTAAATGACTACCTATAAGTAACCTACTTTCAAAGTTTCAACTCAAAATCTCAAAAACTGTAGAAATTGGCACTGTGCCAATTTAAAGTTCCATTTTCAACTCGGAATAGCGCGAAAACCGTAAATATTTTATCGAGCATGTTAACGTATAAAAGTTAACAATTTTCCCAAAGAACATTTTAAAACAAATTTCGTTCAAATCGTACGGTTAGTATAGGAGTTATAAGTGTTTAAAGATTTGACCTATGATGACCTCTAGCTGGGGCATTGGTGAGCTTATCGACAAACAAAAAATAGTTAAAGAAGATCTTGATATGCTCTTTCTGATGGTACCATCCGTTTTGCTTTGTGTTAAAAGACCTTTGAATAAAGTCTCTGGAAATGATGAGGGGGTAAGAATAAAAATAATAATAATAAGAATAATAATAAGAATAAAGAAAAGACATTGCAATAACAGAAAGGATTCCGACGGAATAGTCGGAATCCTTAATAAGAATAATAACTAGATGGCTACTGTTGCAAGCAACAGACGGATTCCTCCTTTATTAGACCTTCCTCGGAACTGAAGTGTTAAAATCCGAATAAAGAAGATGGAAAAAAGAATAGTTGCTTTTGTACCTAATTCACTTCAGCAAATGAGGCAAAAGAGCTTATGTCTAATTTGGGACTCTTATTTATTTATCGACAAAATAGAAGAAAAAGATGATAAATACCTTTCAAGTTAAGGAAGGCTTTAAACTCCTAGATCTATTATATCCATTTTGATTCCTTTGAAATTACTATCCCAAAAAGAATTGCACAATGAATTAGCAATGAGAAAATTTCTATAAATAGAGAATGACAACAGCATGAAAGTAAAGACAAGTAATGCTACTAAGATAAAAAAGGAAACAGAGAACAAAAATAAAAGAGTTATCTATCTTACTATGTAAAGTTCAAATAAGAAGTACTACTTCTGTGAAGAATAAATATTTAAGAACAAAATCCAATCAATCCTACAAGAGTACATGTTTGTTATGACCTTGAAAAAGTTTATTTGACCTTGAACCAAGGTCATGGATGAAAGATAAGCATTTTAGTTAATTCTCACCAAGATTTCTTTTTATCTATTCAAAGCTCAATATTTTATCAACAAAAGTCTGTTGTGACCTTGAAATCGAACAAATGACCTTGGGTCAAGGTCAAGGTGAAAGGACTTGATGCAAGGAATATTTGCGTCAAGTTTTAACTCTCAATGTCAAATGGTCTTTGTTCTATAGAAAAAAAAATTTGTTGTGACCTTGAGAATGAGAATTTGACCTTGGGTCAAGGTCAAGGTGAAAGGGCTTGGATCAATGATTGTATTTGTGAAGTTTGAACTGTCAAGGTCAAATAGTCTTTGTTCTATAGGCAAAAGTTTGTTGTGACCTTGAGAATCATAACTTGACCTTGAAACTAGGTCATCATCAATGACTACCTATAAGTAACCTACCATCCAAGTTTCAACTCAAAATCTCAAAAACTGTAGAAATTGGCACTGTGCCAATTTAAAGTTCCATTTTCAACTTGAAATAGCGCGAAAACCGTAAATATTTTATCGAGCATGTAAGCGTATAAAAGTTTGCAAATTTCCCAAAGAAAAATATAAAACAAATTTCGTTAGTTTAGGAGTTATAAGGTTTTAAAGATTTTACCTTTGATGACCTCTAGCAGGGGCATATGTGAACTTTTCGACAAGAAAAAAAATTTAAATTTAGATCTTCATATGCTCTTTCACATGGTACTTTCCGTTTTTTCATATGATGCTGTACTTTTTTGTAAAGTGACCGGAACGGTTTGTGGGTAAGAATAATAATAATAACTAGATGGCTACTGTTGCAAGCAACAGACGGATTCCTCCTTTATTAGACCTTCCTCGGAACTGAAGTGTTAAAATCTGAATAAAGATGATGAAAAAAGAATAGTTGCTTTAGTACCTTATTCACTTCAGCAAATGAGTCAAAAGAGCTTAAGTCTAACTTGGGACTCTTATCTATTTATCGACAAAAAAGAAGAGAAAGACGATAAATACCTTTCAAGTTTAGGAAGGCTTTAAACTCCTTTATCTATTCTATCCATTCTGAATCCTTTTAAATTACTATCCCAAAAAGAATTGCACAATGAAATAGCAATGAGAAAATTTCTATAAATAGAGAATGACAACAGCATGAAAGTACAGACAAGTAATGCTACTAAGATAAAAAAGGAAACAGAGAACAAGAATAAAAGAGTTATCTATCTTACTATGTAAAATTCAAATAAGAAGTACTACTTCTGTGAAGAATAAATATTTAAGAACAAAATCCTATCAATCCTACAAGAGTAAATGTTTGTTATGACCTTGAAAAAGTTTATTTGACCTTGAACCAAGGTCATGGATGAAAGATAAGCATTTTAGTTAATTCTCATCAAGATTTCTTTTTATCTATTCAAAGCTCAATATTTTGTCAACAAAAGTCTGTTGTGACCTTGAAATCGAACAAATGACCTTGGGTCAAGGTCAAGGTGAAAGGACTTGATGCAAGGAATATTTGCGTCAAGTTTTAACTCTCAATGTCAAATGGTCTTTGTTCTATAGGAAAAATTTTGTTGTGACCTTGAGAATGAGAATTTGACCTTGGGTCAAGGTCAAGGTGAAAGGACTTGGATCAATGATTGTATTTGTGAAGTTTGAACTGTCAAGGTCAAATAGTCTTTGTTCTATTGGCAAAAGTTTGTTGTGACCTTGAGAATCAAAATTTGACCTTGAAACTAGGTCATCATCAATGACTACCTATAAGTAACCTACCATCCAAGTTTCAACTCAAAATCTCAAAAACTGTAGAAATTGGCACTGTGCCAATTTAAAGTTCCATTTTCAACTCAAAATAGCGCGAAAACCGTAAATATTTTATCGAGCATGTAAGCGTATAAAAGTTTGCAAATTTCCCAAAGAACAATATAAAACAAATTTCGTTAAAATCGCACGGTTAGTTTAGGAGTTATAAGGTTTTAAAGATTTTACATTTGATGACCTCTAGCAGGGGCATATGTGAACTTTTCGACAAGAAAAAAAATTTAAATTTAGATCTTCATATGCTCTTTCACATGGTACTTTCCGTTTTTTCATATGATGCTGTACTTTTTTGTAAAGTGACCGGAACGGTTTGTGGGTAAGAATAATAATAATAATAAGAATAATAAGAATAAAGAAAAGACAATACAATAACAGAAAGGATTCCGACGGAAGTCGGAATCCTTAATAAGAATAATAAGAATAAAGAAAAGACAATACAATAACAGAAAGGATTCCGACGGAAGTCGGAATCCTTAATAAGAATAAAGAAAAGACATTGCAATAACAGAAAGTATTCCGACGGAATAGTCGGAATCCTTAATAAAGAAAAGACATTGCAATAACAGAAAGGATTCCGACGGAATAGTCGGAATCCTTAATAAAGAAAAGACATTGCAATAACAGAAAGGATTCCGACGGAATAGTCGGAATCCTTAATAAGAATAATAATAAGAATAAAGAAAAGACATTGCAATAACAGAAAGGATTCCGACGGAATAGTCGGAATCCTTAAATAGTTAAAATTTCTTTAAAAATCAATTTCTGGTCAAAATGTTTTGAAATTTTGTATACTTCCAGTGATTTTTTTACCTATTTTAAAAGCCACCTGTACCTTTTCATTTGGGAAAATAGGCGACATGTTGGAAAAAATTGGGAAAATCTAGAAACACAATTTCTTTAAAAAATTGATTAAAAATGATTCAGGAAAGTGAAAGAGTTTGCAAAATTTACAAAGGTAACCCCCTTTAACTGTTTGGAAGTAAAGCCATTTGTACTATGCTTCATACTTTTGGGGTACGAATTTACGATTGTCAGGAACTGGGACAAGACTGCCATCAGAATCCGAGTCGAATGTGTAACTGTTGTTCTTTATAGGAAACAGAGTTCTGTTCGGGTCAAGAACTGACGCTGTCGGTGACTTCATTTTCATCGGATATTACGGGAGTGTTACCAGTACCTTAAAGTTAATTATCGCAAGAGATTTCAATAACTTTTTGTGCATGTTTCGTGTCAAATTCAATTCAATCTTGAAAACAATTTTGATCTCCGTGTATTGGGAAAATATGGGCTGATTTTTGGGAAAATAAAGGTAATTTTTACGAGGGGAAGCCACCGATATTTGGTGGTTAAACGGGCCAAAAAAAATCACTGACTTAAAGTAGAAAGGATGTTCTTTCACATATATAATGGATTCTTAAATTTTTTGTCACATTATCCAGAAATTATGTGTAATGGGGGGGGGGGGTTATATGCACATACATGTTAAGCTTAGGGCAAAATATAGGTGCATGGAACGCAATAACTTGAATATGCATCAACAGATTTTCATGATATTTGTACATTGTGATCAGACTTTGAAGAGGAAGCCGCCTTTCGATTTTCAGGTTCATCCGATTTGTCCTTATGGAGTTATGGGACTTAGATATTTTGGTGTTGTGAAAAAAATCCCAACGGGCGTATCTTGCTGCGTGAGCGTAGGCCATTATTCGTTAGAAGAATGTCGATTGGTCAAACAATTCTTTAAAATATATTTCATCAAATTTCACTGAATGGTCAAACAATTCTTTAAAATATATTTTATCAAATTTCACTGAATGGTCAAACAATTCTTTAAAATATATTTTATCAAATTTCACTGAATGGTCAAACAATTCTTTAAAATATATTTTATCAAATTTCACTGAATGGTCAAACAATTCTTTAAAATATATTTTATCAAATTTCACTGAATGGTCAAACAATTCTTTAAAATATATTTTATCAAATTTCACTGAATGGTCAAACAATTCTTTAAAATATATTCTATCAAATTTCACTGAATGGTCAAACAATTCTTTAAAATATATTTTATCAAATTTCACTGAATGGTCAAACAATTCTTTAAAATATATTTTATCAAATTTCACTGAATGGTCAAACAATTCTTTAAAATATATTTTATCAAATTTCACTGAATGGTCAAACAATTCTTTAAAAAATATTTTTTCAAATTTCACTGAATGGTCAAACAATTCTTTAAAATATATTTTATCAAATTTCACTGAAAGATAAAAACTTCACAAACTAGTTTTCTTGACATCGATTTTTTTCCATTATTATGATCAGGGGGAAATAACCTCAAAAGATAACTCCAAAAGATGTCTCTTTTCAAAATATTTCTTATTTCTGATATCACCGCGTGGGATCAAAACCTATGGTGTTGTGATTCCTTAGACAGTTTTTTAGTAATTGGTGACGTTTTTATCTTTCAGTGAAATTTGATTAAATATATTTTAAAGAAGCAATTGGTTAACCATTTATGGAATCTGAAGCATAGCCTTGTACAAAAGTTTTCAAATTTTGATATTTTAAGCATAATTTCTATCATGCCTTTCATATAATGCGTGCATTTGTAACTTTTTAAAAAGTAGGCACATGTGATCCCTAAATGATAAATTATTCAAAAACGTCTCATGAGATTCTTTTCACAAAAGCGGTAAACTAAAATTCATTAAAAAGTTAAATAAAAAGACGTGAAGTTTTTATTTCAAATTTACTTAATTTATTTTCTAAATAAAAAATAAAATAATTTATATCTTACCTATGATTCTGGAAGACTAATATTTCATTGCTTTAAGCAGACAATAATTTTTGGCATAAACTCTACCGCCTTTCAATAAAAAGGATTTATTACATGTAATAACGAGTTCACGGAACCTCTTATCATTAACTGCTAGTATTCATGCATGTTCAATACCGTTTTCTGAAAACAAAAAGAGGTCGTTTTAATTTAGATTAAATTTAGGTAGTTATATTTTAAAAGAATTTATAAATATAGGAAATAGACATAGCTTGGATGAAGTTGATTTGAAGAAATTGACAAAACCTTAAATGTTAAGACATAGATTAAAAATAATCGAAAAGGTTGAAAATTGAAGAAGAGTTGATCATATCTACATGTACACAGATAAGGTGTCCGCCAGTCTTGGGGTACCATCACGAAACATAAACCCTTTGTCAATAGAGAGTTATATAGTGAAAACTGAAACCTATGAACATTTTTATAACGTAATTTTCGTATATATTTGGCGCGAAACTGCCGATTGATCAATTATTTAAAAAGAATCGCCATAGAGTTCCATAGTAAAAACGAAATTCACCATCAAGATGAACTTCACCATGTTCACTTAATTTATGTCGACATTCTTCTTATCTAAGTTATCAATGTCCACATGTAATATTATACGGAAACTTACAAAACATTAATACAATTAAGTGCAAGGAAATGCTCGTTCGTCCATCCGTCGTCTGGTCTAAACTTTATAGCCGAACTGCAAAACTCGGCTCTAAATTTGATGTGAGACGGGCGGGCGGGCGGGCGGAGTCAACAATTGGTTTCCGGACTATATGTCAAGTATGATTGATGCTAATGCAATGAAACTTTATACACTTACTCACCATGAGTCTAGAATGACCCCTATTGATTTTGTGGTCAAAATGTCAAAGGTCAATGTCGTAGGACACTGATGATTGAAAATGGTTTCCGGACCATATTCTAGTCTGTATTGCACCTATTATCAAGAAACTTGCCAGACCCTTATTACTTTTGGGGTCAAAGGTCAAGGTCATTGGACTACAATGATTTAAAATGGTTTCTGGACTAAATTAAAGTGTGTATTGTACTATTATCAAGAAACATGCCATATATGTTTCCCATGAAACAAGGATTACCCCTATTGATTAAGGGTCAAAAGGTCAAGGTGATTGGACACTGATGATTGAAAATGGTTTCTGGACCATATTAGAGCCTGTATTGCACCTATTATCATGAAACTTGCCAGGATTGTTTCCCATGAAACAAGGAAATCCTCTATTGAATTTGGGGTCCAATTTTAGGTCAAGGTCATAGGACACTGATGATTGAAAATGGTTTCCACACCATATTAGCGCCCGAAATTTGCAAGAATTGATTCCCATGAATCAGGGAAATCCCCTCTTAAATTTTGGGTAAAAAGTCAAACACATACAAGTATGATAATTTAAAATGTATGGTGCCCCCTACATACGAGGTGAATCCAAATTATGAAAGCCAGTTTCGATTCCACAGTCCAATATTCAAAAAACGTTGAAATCCTTGAAAATATCAATAAATGAGCAAAATTTCGACACAAATTTATGAAATTAAGTTATGATCCAGGCCTTGCCCATTATGTTTTTGAACCAATCGATGGATTTTTGATCGGTCTTTTTATTTGCATTAGATATTTCGTGGGCAAGGCCTGGATCATAGATGAATTTTGAAGATTTGTGTATAAAATACGATGATTTTCCTTTGTTTTGTGTCATTTGGGGTAAATGACGTCAAAACATGACGTCGTACATCACGTGCGTGACGTTACGAGGGTTCAAAATTATGACGCCGTATTTTCTCAGGCATTCAACATTGCAAAAAATTATGATTAATGATGCATTTTTGTCGAAATTATAGGTCTGATATGAGGTGTTAGAGCACCTAGTCCTTTTGTCAGAAATTTCTGATATTGTACAAGTAGAATCATTCACTGGTACGAAATTCTTTCATTAATTCTTTTTAAAAGAAACCATTTCACAATTACTAGATAATATTTCCCGTTTCATCCTCTGATTCCATTGATTTATGTCTTTGATACATGTATTTACATTCACTGGGACAAAACTTTAGCAGTAGGAGGCCAGGCGTGAAAGCTGCAAAGGTTAATACTGTGAAAGTGGGAAATTTCGTGCGGGGATAATTTTCGCACTTTTCGCAATGGTATTGTTATCGCAAAAATAAGCCCCTCCTGAAAATTGCAACCATTATGAGAGACTTAAGGGAAAGATTCCAATTTTGTTGAAATGTCTCCCACGTGTACTGTTGCAATGATAATTTCACAAAAAATTTCCCCCTGGGAATATAACCATGTTTACAGTACACGTCGAATTCTTCCATGTGTACTGTATATTTGCATCAGAAAAAAGTTGTATATTAGTTAAAGAAACAAATCATAAGTCGTACAAATAACTTTAATAAGTCAGCTAAAGAATTGACTTGGGTCAGAATGTATACTCTTATGAAAATTTTTGCTGAATATTATACAATGCAGACAACGAAAACAAAACTTATTCGCTTTTATTTTGGTTTTATTTTTAAAACATCCATCATCAACATCAGACAAACTGACGTATCATTCGGACATAAACAGATTAGATGCAGAATAAGATATAATAAGCATGGAAATAGCATTGACTTTAATAAATTACTTATAGAATTCATTCCTATTCTTCATCATTTAAGTTTTCTGGAACATTGTTCTGTTGGTGACCTCCATTCATTGGTGTCCTGGAAATGGTTCCTGTACTTCTGTTTTCAATAATGATGTAGTTAATGGATGAATCAACTGATATATATACACGTGGGCCAACAAAGCCATGGAAATTAAGTATAGCTGCATGAGTACCATTCACATTTTGCACATGCAAAATGTTGTTTAAAAGTGGAAGCCCATCAAGTTCATCGAGTCTACCATGTCCAAGGTCAAACGATACTAACATTGTACTATTACTATCTACTACAGAACAAGTTACATCTTGCCCTGTATTATTAGTAACAGAAAGCTTTCCTCCCATGATTCTGGAAAAGAGATTCCACATGATCAGTCTACACCACATGAAAGACATAATGCGATGTTGTTGGGAAGGTAGAAAATTGCAATTATCGATGAAATAGATCATAGTATCATACATTAATTATCATAGATTGACTGTTAGGATTAATATTGAGTTGAAACAGTCTCAAGAATGTGAATAACTAGTATATTTGATGCTCTTGCTTGAAAAATGACAATTCTGAAAAAAATCACTATACAGCGATATTAGCATAGCTTAATTTTGTTCTCTTGTTAACGTAGAAATCATTGTTAAAGCTTAAGTTTGTATGAACAAGTTTTACCCCTACAAATTTGATGTATTTTAAGAAAGTAATATCTTTGATAGTTGTTCCAGCTTCTTAAGAATTTTAATCAAATATTTATATTTTCGTATACACCTACAGGGTTTTTTCCCTTGTTTTAGGGCCGAATTTCGGCCCCTTCCCAATGCCAAATTTCCTCTATTTTTCCCAAAAATTACTGTTTAATTCCCAAAGAGGAATTATGATAAAATCACCTGAGAAAATAAGACTCAAAACCTGGAAGTCAGCACACAATGTCCTAGTTCTAAGTGCATCTTCAAGTATTTCATTCAACAATGTTCAACCCTTGCTCAGTTTGAAAGCAAATCAATGGATTAGTAGTGTTAATAAATGATACTTTAGGGTTATACAGTGGTGAAAATTTGTATGTAAATTTCCCCAATTTCAGCAAAATGTCGCAAATTTTCCCAAATGGGACAGGCACAGGTACCTTCCCCAAAATAAAAAAAAACCCTGACCTAAGGTTAACAAATGGCTGGGGTATTGTTGTCGATCCGTACTATATTTTGTTGTAGGAAGAAAAGGATGTCAGGGAATCATCTCATCACTTTTATAATAAATGACACAGTATGTAAGTTCCCGTATGGGTCAAAACATACTTTTGTGTGCAGATCTACTCATCATGAAATCATTATCTTGGGGTTTAAAACATTTAAATGAAAACTTTTACATAGAATAAATACCTTAATTTAATTAGATGATACAGGTTTGTCATCATGAAAGACTGGCAAAATTTGATTATAGGTCATGCCACACTTTTCAGTTAAGAGTTATGGTCATTGCAGTTTCAAGACATCATTGGTCAAAGCTGTCCTATCATTCAAAAGTAGGTCACAGTGAAGTACCCTCCTTTGACAGTCTTCTTCAGAACTGAAGAGAGCTATATCGATGAACTAAAAGGACCAGGGTGATCTAGAAGGATGTCTTTTAAAAGAAAGTGCTGTTGTGTTTTGTTTTACTCTGAAGTCAAATTAATCATTTTTGACGGGTTTTTTTGCAGCTGTATCAGAAATGCTTTGAATCTTTGAATAGCTAGAGTAAATGTGTGGTTTTGTGCACTAATTAACTGCATATTTGTCAATTTAAGTCATTCAATGATTTTATACTGAATTTGGTTGAATTTTTTCTGATGTTTCAAGATTTTTTTCCCTATGTAAAGAAGGAAAGGGGGGGCTTACATATTGGAAATCTTTTCCAGAGCCACTGAAAGGATATTGATGAAACTTGCTACGAATTAAGTAAACATGGACATTTAAAAATGTTGTTTGAGCGAAGCTCAAGTGAGCTGTGGTATAGCTCATCGTCCGTCAGCCATGCATCCACCCATCTGTCTGTTTGACGTAAACTTTTTACATTTTTGACATCTCCTCTGCAACTGCTGTACAGAATTTCACTAAACATTACAGAAAGAAGGTCCTCCACCAAGTTTGTGGGGTTTTTTTAGCCGATCAGTCAACAAATATGGCTTGGAAAGGCCCTGATTGTCTGACAGATTTTCGACTCCTCCACTTCAACCGCTGCAAAATAACCTTACAGTAAGCAAATACTCAAAGTCCTCTACCAATTTGTTCGTCTTTATGAAGTATTCTAGGTCCTCTACCAATTTTTTTTATGCTGATCAGTCAACATAACATGGCCGCTGGGGGCTCTGATTGGCTGACAACTGTTTGACTTCTCAAGAGCAAGAAGTCAAGGGCTTACACCAAATTTTGTCTGCAACTCATGTGAGCGATTCGGCCTCCTTTGGCCTCTTGTTTTAGTCTGGATCCGTCATTAGGAGGCGCCTATATTTAACTCCATGCAATTTTGTGAATGCCAATTCTCGGAAAGAATAATTGATAAGGAGTTAATTCATTTTGCCTTATAATGAATTCGACCCACTTTCAGAGAGGACAGGTCGTCTAGACCCTGTGTTTTGAAAGACCTGCAATGGAGTCCCGTCGTCATGGCAAATCAATGTGCCAGAAAACATCAAGCATCAAATGATGGTATTTAAGACCAT
This sequence comes from Pinctada imbricata, assembly GCA_033119305.1. Taxonomy (NCBI): domain Eukaryota; kingdom Metazoa; phylum Mollusca; class Bivalvia; order Pterioida; family Pteriidae; genus Pinctada; species Pinctada imbricata. Next base: position 51,485,893 of record VSWD01000012.1, on the reverse strand, counting down.
ATTACGATAGAACCAGCGAACCTTGGTTTGGGATCATGAGTCTAATTAGGTCTTCCGACTTCCGTCGGAAGACCTATTGTTTTCGTAACCGTGGAAAATTGGATCAGCGATTTCTCAAGAACCCTGTAAGCTAGGACAATGAAAGTTCTCCAACGTTACGTTTGGAGTAAAAGCTAGATTGGTCTTTTTTATTTTTGGTCTCTGTTATTTTTTTTTATCATGTTTTTTAGTAGATTCAAATATTTGACGGGAGCGTCGAATTACTCAAAAGGACCGAAAATTTCATGTTTTGCTATTTGTAAGCTTAAATATCTCGTATTTTGCTATCTACAATTTCCATTCTTTTTGAAAGTCGACAGCCATGCAAGATATGAAATGCTAGATGCACACTGTAACGATTTATTACGATGACGTCCTTCACCGTCCTTCAGAAGTTCATAGGAGGAAGACACTTTTTTGCTTATAATAGTAAACAAAAATTAAGCTTATGAAGTTTCCTAAAAATTTCAATATTATTATTTTTGGCCGGATTGCAAAGCAATTCCGGTCCATAGATTGACGATGTCCGTCCGTCCGTCTGTCTGTCCGTCCGTCCGTCCGTCCGTCTGTCCGTCTGCCGTCAACATTTTGGTTAAAGTTTCTGGTTGAGGCAAAATCTAACGAACTATATGCAGTAGAAACTTTATATTATACATGAAGGTTGCCCATGACGAGACCTTTCAATTTATGCCGTAACATTTGACCTAGTGACCTTGACCTTGGACTTTGACCTAGTTAAAGATTTTGGTTAAAGTTCCTGGTTTAAGCAAAATCTATGGAACTGTATGCAGTAGAAACTTTATATTATACATGTATGCTGCCCATGAAGAGATCTTTCAATTTATGCCGTAACATTTGACCTAGTGACCTTGACCTTGGACTTTGACCTAGTTAAAGATTTTGGTTAAAGTTCTTGGTTTAAGCAAAATCTAAGGAACTGTATGCAGTAGAAACCTTATATTATACATATAGGTTGCCCATGACAAGACCTTTCGATTTATTCCATAACATTGGACCTAGTGACCTTGACCTTGGACTGTGACCTAGTTTAAGATTTTGGTTAAAGTTTCTGGTTTAAGCAAAATATAAGGAACTGTATGCGGTAGAAAATTTTTATTATACATTTAGGTTGCCCATGATGAGACCTTTCAATTTATGCCATAACATTGGACCTAGTGACCTTGACCTTGGACTTTGACCTAGTTAAAGATTTTGGTTAAAGTTCCTGGTTTAAGCAAAATCTATGGAACTGTATGCAGTAGAAACTTTATATTATACATGTATGTTGCCCATGAAGAGACCTTTCAATTTATGCCATAACATTTGACCTAGTGACCTTGACCTTGGACTTTGACCTAGTTTAAGATTTTGGTTAAAGTTCCTGGTTTAAGCAAAATCTAAGGAACTGTATGCAGTAGAAACCTTATATTATACATATAGGTTGCCCATGACAAGACCTTTCAATTTATGCCATAACATTGGACCTAGTGACCTTGACCTTGGACTTTGACCTAGTTAAAGATTTTGGTTAAAGTTCTTGGTTTAAGCAAAATCTAAGGAACTGTTTGCAGTAGAAACCTTATATTATACATTTAGGTTGCCCATGACGAGACCTTTCAATTTATGCTGTAACATTGGACCTAGTGACCTTGACCTTGGACTTTGACCTAGTTAAAGACTTTGGTTAAAGTTCCTGGTTTAAGCAAAATCTAAGGAACTGTATGCAGTAGAAACCTTATATTATACATATAGGTTGCCCATGACAAGACCTTTCAATTTATGCCATAACATTGGACCTAGTGACCTTGACCTTGGACTTTGACCTAGTTAAAGATTTTGGTTAAAGTTCTTGGTTAAAGCAAAATCTAAGGAACTGTTTGCAGTAGAAACCTTATATTATACATTTAGGTTGCCCATGACGAGACCTTTCAATTTATGCTGTAACATTGGACCTAGTGACCTTGACCTTGGACTTTGACCTAGTTAAAGACTTTGGTTAAAGTTCCTGGTTTAAGCAAAATCTAAGGAACTGTATACATTAGAAACTTTATATTATACATGTAGGTTGCCTCTGACAAGACCTCTCAATGTATGCTGTAATATTTGACTTAGTGACCTTGACCCAGTTGGTGACAAAAACTTACTTTGCAATCCGGCCATACCGTCTTTAGCGGTGTTTTATTTATCCATATATCTGTCTTATTTAGTCATTCTGATTTTTCCTATCTCTTACTGTTGAAAAGATATGAGCATCGAAATTTTGAGTTGGGTATTTCGATACACCTTCACGCCAACAGATCGGGCGCACACTAAAATTGGTAGTCCGAGTCCGACTCGAGAAAAGCAGTGTTGAGATTTTCAAATTCCGATTTCACGGCAATGATGAATATGCATTTCATAAATACATTTCGATATACACAATTTGATTTTAAAACAGCTGATTAATTTAGAAGAGATCAGCTACAAACCAGAATTTACACACAAAAAGTGGTAGTTTGATTCCGATTTCTAACCTACAAACCTGTTTCTAAACTTCAATAACTATATTTGAACATCAAGTTTAATTTCTAATTCTAGCAAACGTTCGAACATAATTTTCGGTTGGTTTATTTACAAATTGATGAACAATTTCTCCAACATCCTTCCCTCCCCTCGTTTTTCGAAAACAGTTCTGTTTATATTGAACGATGTCGCCATGATGGAAATTCAAAATAAACTTTGAAAAAAAGGAAGGGGGGGGGTCCAAATTTGAACCTGCACAGCGAGAAACTCATGGTATTTATATATATATATTGAACGTAACTTGTTATTACCATTTCTCTTCTCAAGAAAATTGGTTCTACAGCTACGAGCTCGCCTTTTTTATGGGGGAAGGGGGCAGGAAGAATTTGCAAAAAAAAAATCCCGGCTCTGAAAAATGCTGAAAAAAATATTCCGGCCCAAAGGGCCGGCAATTTTTTTTTCCCGGACCATGCAAAAGTAAGGATACATTGCATGATATGGAAATTTTTGCTGGCCCTTTGTGCCATACAATTCAAAGTCAAATAAAACCTGTGTTTGTGAAACACGAATGCCCCCGGTGGCATCATTGTTAGTATAAACTTCTTTTTCTGTTAAGTATGTGAAAGGTCAAGTTCAACAGTTTTGGTATTAATGGAAAGGTCTTGTCACAAGGAATACACATGTGAAATATGAGAGTCCTATCACTTACCATTCAAAAGTTATGTCCAATGTTAAAGTTTTTGAAAAGTAGGTCAAAGGTCAAGGTCAAGGTCACGAGGTCAAAACTTTTGGTATCAATGGAAAGGTCTTGTTGCAAGGAACACAGATGTGAAATATGAAAGCCCTATCACTCACCATTCAAAAGTTACGCCAAATGTTAAAGTTTTTGAAAAGTAGGTCAAAGGTCAAGGTGAAGGTCACGAGGTCAAAAATTTTGGTATCAATGGAAAGGTCTTGTCACAAGGAAGACACATAAGAAATATGAAAGCTCTATCACCTTCCATTCAAAAGTTATGCCAAATGTTAAAGTTTTTGAAAAGTAGGTCAAAGGTCAAGGTCAAGGTCACAAGGTCAAAAATTTTGGTATCAATGGAAAGGTCTTGTCACAAGGAAAACACATCTGAAATATGAAAGCTCTATCACCTTCCATTAAAAAGTTATGCCCAATGTTAAAGTTTTTTCGGACAAACAGACAGACAAACAGACGGACAGGCCAAAAACTATATCCCCCCGAATCTGTGATTCCGGGGGCATAAAAATTAATTAATATAAATACAAACTGTTCACATAGCTGTATCTACCAGAGACCTAATACGCATAGGCACAAAAATCTAGAAAAGGTTCTATTTAAACATCATACAATCTGTCTGAAATTCGCTAATTGCAAAGAGACATCTGAAGGAACGGTTATTAACTCATACTCTGTAACAGCGGGGAGTTTAACTTACACAGACATTCACAAAATTTGACAATTTGTTTAAATCCGGCCCGAAGAACCGGCGAAAATTTTTCTCCGACTCTGGTAATGGCTGAAAAAAAAATGGCCTGCTCAGAAAATTGCTGAAAAAATTTTACCGGCTGGCAATAGAATTCCTGCCCCCCCCCCCCCCCCCCCAAATCAAATGGTTGCTCACCAACAATTATCGGTTTGAAAATTTAATGTTACTGCTATTTGAAAACTTAAATATATCATACTGTAAACGGGGAAATGATTGCGGTGGTTTTAATTTCGCTATGTTCGCGGTTTTCTAATTTTCCGCGAATATTAAACCCCCGCAATAATTGTGTATAACAAACAAAACAAATCAAAGAGGAAAATATGTTCATATGCTTCAGATGTATGAAAGCTATTGTACATGTACAGCTGAATCGTTCATGCTTTTCCTGTAAGTTGCTTAAATAGTTTGTACATTAAAAGGTATATATAACTTACTATGCATCTATCATCATAGCAATATTTTTTTTCATAAAAAGGAAGATGACACGCATAGTGAAATGGACGCAGTTAATTAGTTTCAATCTACTTATTGGTACTCCACTTCAATTCAAATTTAATCGTTTTTGTGTAATTATCACTAATTACTTCGTGTTTGTCATTAATTACTACGAAATACTTGTCACTACAAACAACAATCAAATTACACGTGTGTTAGTGCGACAAAATTTTCATACATGTATCAAAAGTGTTAAAGTTTCTTCTTCTGCAACTTTCGATACCGCGAAATTAAAACCACCGCAATTGGCTTAATTCAGAAAACCGCGAACTTTTAACACCGCGAAATTAAACCCGTTTACAGTATAAATACATGTAATGTGACGTCCTTCATATTTCCAAACCAAAAATTGCATAGGAGGAAGACACTCTTGTTGCAACCGCAACAAGAAACCTTTCTAGTTCTATACTATTATATGATATCACATAAACCCTTTACATTCTCAATTATTGCTATTCAAGAATTCTGATATGTGAAGTCGTACATGTACCTCCTGAAAGTTCATTGTTTGGAAAGATAGAATCAAGTTTTTAGTAAGCACACAATAACGTAGGAAACCACTTGCTAATTCAAAGCAAATTTGGTAAAATATATACTTACTCGGATTCATCAATTTGTCGGGATGAAATTATTGTCAAACTCCTATAATAGGGGCAAATATTTAATAGATATGTCAACACCCTTATGTACAATCACAGTATGCTAATATATTATGTTAAGATATTCAATGGGTGATGAGAAGCAATTGGGACAACCATTTATGGAATTTGAAGCTCTAAAATCTTAGCATAGTTATGATATGAAAATTAAATAAAATTTTTTGACCAATTAGTTTGATTTTCTTGGAAAAAAGAGTCACTTCAAGAGTTATGGGCCCTAAGAGTTAACATTCAACTCTGTGGGAAGAATATTTTTAAACAAATTTTTCGTTAGAAGGATGTCAATTGATCAAACAATTCTTTAAAATATATTTTATCAAATTTCACTGAATGGTCAAACAATTCTTTAAAATATATTTTATCAAATTTCACTGAATGGTCAAACAATTCTTTAAAATATATTTTATCAAATATCACTGAATGGTCAAACAATTCTTTAAAATATATTTTATCAAATTTCACTGAATGGTCAAACAATTCTTTAAAATATATTTTATCAAATTTCACTGAATGGTCAAACAATTCTTTAAAATATATTTTATCAAATTTCACTGAATGGTCAAACAATTCTTTAAAATATATTTTATCAAATTTCACTGAATGGTCAAACAATTCTTTAAAATATATTTTATCAAATTTCACTGAATGGTCAAACAATTCTTTAAAATATATTTTATCAAATTTCACTGAATGGTCAAACAATTCTTTAAAATATGTTTTATCAAATTTCACTGAATGGTCAAACAATTCTTTAAAATATATTTAATCAAATTTCACTGAAAGATAAAAACTTCACAAACTAGTTTTCTTGACATCGATTTTTTTCCATTATTATGATCAGGGGGAAATAACTTCAAAAGATTACTCCAAAAGATGTCTCTTTTCAAAATATTTCTTATTTCTGATATCACCGCGTGGGATCAAAACCTATGGTGTTGTGATTCCGTAGACAGTTTTTTAGTAATTGGTGACGTTTTTATCTTTCAGTGAAATTTGATTAAATATATTTTAAAGAAGCAATTGGTTAACCATTTATGGAATCTGAAGCATAGCCTTGTACAAAAGTTTTCAAATTTTGATATTTTAAGCATAATTTCTATCATGCCTTTCATATAATGCGTTCATTTGTAACTTTTTAAAAAGTAGGCGCTTGTGATCCGCAAAATGAGAAATTATTTAAAAACGTCTCATGAGATTCTTTCCACAAAAGCAGTTAACTAAAATCCTAAAAAGACCTGAAGTTTTTTTCACATTTACTTACTTTATTTTCTAAATAAAAAATAAAATAATTTATATCTTACCTATGGTTCTGAAAGACTAATATTTTATTGCTTTAAGCAGACAATAATGTTTGGCATAAACTCTACCGCCTTTCAATAAAAAGGATTTATTAATAACGAGTTCACGGAACCTCTAATCATTAACTGCTAGTATTCATGCATGTTCAATACCGTTTTCTGAAAACAAAAAGAGGTCGTTTAAATTTAGATTAAATTTAGATAGTTATATTTTGAAAGAATTTATAAATATAGGAAATAGACATAGCTTGGATGAAGTTGATTTGAAGAAATTGACAAAACCTTAAATGTTAAGACAAAGATTACAAATAATCGAAAAGGTTGAAAATTGAAGAAGAGTTGATCATATCTACATGTACACAGATCATAAGGTGTCCACCAGTATTGGGGTACTATCACGAAACATAAACTCTTTGTCAATAGAGAGTTATATAGTGAAAACTGAAACCTATGAACATTTTTAGAACGTAATTTTCGTATATATTTGGCGCAAAACTGCCGATTGATCAATTATTTAAAAAGAATCGACATAGAGTTCCATAGTAAAAACGAAGTTCATCATCAAGATGAACTTCACCATGTTCACTTAATTTATGTCGACATTCTTCTTATCTTAGTTATCAATGTCCACATGTAATATTATACGGAAACTTACAAAACATTAATACAATTAAGTGCAAGGAAATGCTCGTTCGTCCATCCGTCGTCTTGTCTAAAACAAAGGAGGGGATCTCCAAAAACACCAGGTTGCAGCACTTTTTAGCCGAACTGCAAAACTCGACTTTAAATTTGATGTGAGACGGGCGGGCGGGCGGAGTCAACAATTGGTTTCCGGACTATAAGTCAAGTATGATTGATGCTAATGCAATGAAACTTTATACACTTACTCACCATGAGTCTAGAATGACCCCTATTGATTTTGTGGTCAAAATGTCAAAGGTCAATGTCGTAGGACACTGATGATTGAGAATGGTTTCCGGACCATATTCGAGTCTGTATTGCACCTATTATCAAGAAACTTGCCAGACCCCTATTACTTTTGGGGTCAAAGGTCAAGGTCATTGGACTACAATGATTTAAAATGGTTTCTGGACTAAATTAAAGTGTGTATTGTACTATTATAAGAAACATGCCATATATGTTTCCCATGAAACAAGGATGACCCCTATTGATTAAGGGTCAAAAGGTCAAGGTGATTGGTGAATGGTTTCTGGACCATATTAGAGCCTGTATTGCACCTATTATCATGAAACTTGCCAGGATTGTTTCCCTTGAAACAAGGAAGTCCTCTATAGAATTTGGGGTCCAATTTAAGGTCAAGGTCATAGGACACTGATGATTGAAAATGGTTTCCACACCATATTAGAGCCCGAAACTTGCAAGAATTGATTCCCATGTATCAGGGAAATCCCCTCTTAAATTTTGGGTAAAAAGTCAAACACATACAAGTATGATAATTTAAAATGTATGGTGCCCCCTACATGCGAGATATTTTCTATAGATAATGTCGACTTGCGACTTTTCTATGTCAACATCCAAGATAGATATGTAGACATGCACGATAAATATGTTGACATGCAAGATAAATATGTTGACATGCTAGATAAATATGTCGACATGCAAGATGATTATGTTGACATGCAAGATAATTATGTCGCATGTTGACAAAATAAGTTGCATGTTGACATAAATAAGTTGCATGTTGACATAATTAAGTTGCATGTAGACATAATTAAGTTGCATGTTAACATAAGTAAGTCGCATGTCGACATATTCTAAAGAAAAATATCTTGCATGTAGGAGGCAGAAGTATGCCACCATAAAAATGGCTTCTGGATCATTTAAAGAATGTGCATTGCACATATCAACCTAAAACGTGCCAGAAATGTTTCCAATCTGTCAAGACCTTATACAGTTCATGCATATTGTAAATCTGCATATTCATACTTACATTCAGTTTTGCAACTCGGCACTTTGCATCTTTAATGCATTTTTAGCTTATTACATTTTCGACATCTTGTCTGCAACTGCTGCACAGGGTGTCACGAAAGTTCTCCATCAAGCTTTTATTTTTCGTGCCGATCGGTCAACAAATATTGCCGCCGATGGCTCTGATTGGTGTACACATTTTCTACTTCTCCTCTGCAACCGCTGTACAGAATTTCACTAAAGACCCTGTCACACATTCACTTTGTTTGGCCAATGCACGAGTAACGACCTTCAACACGCTGGCGAACGTCGAGATTTGGTGCGAAATTTCATCATGAAGCAACGTTCTCAACGCGCGCGTAGCGACCTTGTAGCGCACGGGGAACGTTCTAGCAACGACCACGGCGTGTTCCCAACTTATAAAACTACATGTAGTTGACAATTTACCGGTTAACGTTCTATAAAGCGTGTCTAACGACCTCGGACCTGCCAACGACCTGTCAGCGACCATTTTTTTTAAAATTACAAACTGCAAGTAACTGATCGATATCGAGTCAATTTTTAAAGTAGTTTGTTTTCTATTTAGTTAGCCATTTTAAAACAGACTTCGAGGGGAAATGATGCCACCACGAAGAGATAAAAGAGGAGGGAGAGGACGCGGACATGTCACAAGAGGAGGGAGAGGACGCGGACATGTCACAGTGCCCTAACATCGACCCTCTTCTTTCCCACCTCTTACCCCCACCTCCTGTACGTTTACTACATTTTTTTCTCGTCATGTTTAACAATAAATCCATAATACTGTTCCGATGATTTAGAAGAGTTGGCTGTAAGTGTCTATATTAATACGCATAGCTTGCCATTCTCAATTTATTCAGTTCTAATATCTATTTATAACGCCAAACTTTAATTTTCAGAAAACATTTCGTTAATTCTATGATAAAAATACATTTAAATGAACAAATCGTTAAGGTCGTTCTATAGACATTATGCACACGCCAATGACGTTAGACTGTCGTTGGACACACGTTGAGAACGTTAGACCGTCGATAGAAGGTCGCTGTATACGCGTTAGACATGCGCTCCGCTGTCATTGGAATTTTTTGGCGACCTCTCAATGTTTTGGCAACTTATTAGTAACGACTGAATATCGCTCGGGAACGCATGCTCAGCATTTGCCGAGCGACCTCCTAACGACTCCATAACCCACAATTGGGCAGTCATCGGCGGTTTTGTGCGTGCAAAGCAATTCCGGTCTAAAGATTGACGATGTCCGTCCGTCCGTCTGTCTGTCCATCCGTCTGTCGTCAACAACTTGATTAAAGTTTCTGTTGAAGCAAAATCTAAGGAGCTGTATGCAGTAGAAGCTTTATGTCATACATGAATGTTGCCCATGACAAAACCTTTCAATTTATGCCGTAACATTTGACCTTGTGACCTTGACCTTGGACTTTGACCTAGTTAATAGCAATTCTCTGTAACCAATTTAAACAATTTCGGCACGCATGGTCTCCGATTTTCATGAAATTTCACACATAAGTAGGGACCAATGAAAAGGTAAGTTTGACCAAATTTTTATTTCTAGGTAATCTGGTTACCATGATAACGGCCTTTAAAGTTGAGAAATTGGCATAATTGAACTACTTTGAAGCTCTCTGATTTGGTCTTTATACGACATTGATGGAAGATTTTTTATGCATCCTAAAGTTTTGGACATGAAATTTTATAAGCTCACTAGTAGTGTCTGAAATTGTCAAAAAGGCTGGTTACCATGACAACATAATTAGCTAGTTTTAGTATATTGATTTCAAAATACTGTTTGTATTTTCCAATTTTCATTCTCTCTTGATGAGTATATGATAAGGAAATGGAATTTCTTTTATGAAATCAACAAATTCAAGATTAACCCACTTTTCTATGTACATAAGTTATCTTCGCAACGGTTACTATGGTCTATAATATTACTAATTTTGCAGCTTCAGAGTTATTTTTGAAATGTTTGCATCATGATGAACCGATAAAAATTGTTAGAATATATTCAAGAGCTCTTTCGAAAACCATGAAAAAGTTATTTGGAACATATGTTACCATGGCAACCATCTTTTAGCTCACCTCACGCAGTGAGAGGGAGTTTATGCTATCACCCTGTCGTCGGCGTCTGCGTCCGCGTCCGCGTCCGCACTAGTATGTTAAGAAGTTTTATTTTTTATTATAAGTGATAGGAAGGCCACACTTGCATAGATGATGCGTCTTTATTAGTAGATCACAAATCTACGTTCAAATTTAAGTCATCACCTATATTTTCCGCGTGAGTGCATATGTTAGGGAGATACATGCAGAATTTGGTTCAAGAAATGAAATATCACCCCCTTTTTCTTTTTTGTTTTTGTGTGGTAGCTGTTCTCAGTAGGACACAACAATCGGATGTTGCATGCAAGCAGAAGATGCTTACTCTTCCTCGCAACCTGGTCTCACTCCCATATTGGAAGTTCGCTTCTTTTCATATGGTGGAGGTTTTTGTTTGTTTAATTTGGTCCGTGTTTTGTCCTGATTTTGTATGCCATCGGTTTCTGATTTTCTGAATTATCGATTTGTGCTGTAAACAGGGATATCGTCATTATTCATATTTGTCATTTCAAATTCAAAACTATGTAATCTTTGACTGCTTTCTATTTGCTGCCATGATAAAAGGCTGCCATGAGGTGACCAGGTGTTCCCGAGGGCGCATCTAGCCAATTCCATCAATTTCGGCTGATCGTTTCTTCAACGCATTCTAAGATTTCTGTTATCAAAATTTCTTGAAATTTCTAAAACGTGGGTCCTGTAGCATCATATCCCACCCATCCTGCTTCGTCTTTCGGTACGTTTTTTCGACCTAGTAACTTTCATACTTTTTTGGGTCGCCCTTTTTTGGCATGTTACATTGTTTTGATTTGAGGATCACTGACGAGGGTTGAGTACCCGAAACGTGCATGTCTGGTCCATGTTGCCAATTTATCTGTTCTTAAATTATGCTGTTCAATTTGAAGACGTTTACATTTATACCACTTGGTGAGTGTCACTGCTGGTGGACCAGGAGTCCCCGAGGGCTCATGTAGCCAAGTTCGATCAATTTCGGTTGATCGTTTCTTCAACGCATTCTAAAACTTCTGTCATCAAAATTTCTTGAAATTTCTAAAACGTGGGCCCTGAAGCATAATATCCCACCCATCCTGCTACGTCTTTCAGTACTCTTTTTCGACCTAGTAACTTTCATACTTTTTTGTCATGTTACATTGTTTAGATTTGAGGATCACTGACGAGGGTTAAGTACCCGAAACGTGAATGTCTGGTCCATGTTGCCAATTTATCTGTTCTTAAATGATGCTATTCAATTTGAAGACGTTTACATTTGTAATCTTTGATAACACTATGCTTATTATTTCTTAAAAATAGTAATTCTTTATCCTAAGAAGTTCAAATTCAAAATTAATTAAGATGAAGTAAGCCTCTATCAAAATTTTTTGCTGTTTTTCGAAGCCTTCCCCCCCCCCCCCCCCCAAAAAAAACAGGCTTACACAACCTTTTTACATATATGATAAAGAAAAGTATTAACTTTATTTTAGATTTAAAATTGTTTAGATCACTTAACTTTGGATTCCCGTATCTAAGGACTCAAAGTGGGCCTATTTGCAATATTACACAATCGTTCCCATAGCAACGGGCTATTTCCTGAATATTTCTTTAAAATTTTTCTTTCATTTAAATAAAAATCTAATGGAATACATTCATCAATTACCATCACTTTGAAATAAAGATTCAATGATCTAGAAAAAAGGACTCTAAATATTGTCTAAAATTGCTTTTATTTTTGCGATTTGAGTTCTGTAGCCATAGCAACGAATACAAACTTTGTTTCAATGTTAATGCTTATAATTTATTCACATAAACAACTCAAAAATGAAAGTAATTTATCATTCAATTTTGATAAAAAAAAAATGCCAAAAGCACTTTTTTGATTGGGTACCTGTGTTGTTGCTATGGAAACATATAGATAAGACCATTAACCTAACATCATTATTACTGAACTTGAAAGAGCAATGATAGGGTTCTGATAATTCATCAGTGTTTGTTTTGACTTCATAAACGCCCGAAAATGCATTTTTTCAATATTCAAAGTCCGTTTCCTTGTCAACCGGGTGTGATATTAAGAATTTTTAAAGCAATTTTTAGCTCTACTGCTCTCAGACCAGAGCGTCCGTCCGCCCGTCCGTCCGTAAACAATTATTGTGTTCGCAAATCCTCTAAAACCATAGGAGATAGAAAGTTAATTCTTTTGCATCCTATTTGGTATGTGGTCTAGTTGTGCACCTGCACCCTGTTTCACAAAAATACTTACGAACAACTTCAAGAATTTTCGTAACTTTTGATTGCTCAGTTCTACTATCTGATTTGAATTTCAGAAGATTTGCTTTTGAATCTATATTAAGTATGTAGAAATGATATAAGGAAAGCTAAATGCAATTGAACAAGAAATATTTTGAACCTTTTATTAAAGGACGAAAGTTACGAAAATTCCTTATTTTCGTAATAACTTTTGTGAGACTGGGCACCTACATTTGGTTTCAGCCCCTGATCCCCAGAGTTTTAGAGAATGGGCGTGGTCATGAAAATCTATAAAAACTTGTGCTCGTCTGACACTATAAATGATAGAGACATAATTCTTTTTGCAAAATGATGGTGCTTTGGTGTAGTTGTGCACCTGATATTTTGTTTTAGCCCTTGACCCCAGGGTCTTAGAAAATGGGTGTGTTCATTTCCCCTACATAACTCTTTGTAATCTTGTGCTCTCAACTCCTCTGACACTATAAATGATGAAGACTTAATTCTTTTTGCAATATGATGGGTCTGTGGTCTTGTTTTACACCTGACATTTTGTTTGAGCTTCTGGTCCCAGGATTTTAGAAAATTGGTGTTGAATTTTTTTCCTATATACAACTGTAATTATGCTCTCAACTCTTCTAAAGCTATTAGTGATGGGGAGGTAATTCTTTTTGCGATATGATGGATCTGTAGTCTTGATGTGTCATTGATAGTTCATTTGAGCTAGCAGCCCCTGGCCCCTAGGATCTTTGAAAATGGGTGTGGCATTCTTTTTAGCTCACCAGAGCGACGCTCAAGTGAGCTATTGTCATAGCGTGGCGTCCGCCGTCCGTCCGTCCGTCCGTCAGTCGTAAACTTTTTCACATTTTCGACTTCTTTTCAAGAACCACTGAAGGTATTTTGATGTAACTTGGTAGGAATGAAGTTCTCATGGTGCCCTACAAGTGTTGTTGTTTTTCGTCCGGATCCGTCAACAGGTGGCGCCACTATAGACAAAAGTATGTCAAGGGGGTACCCTTCTTTGACAAACTTCTTAGTCAGAACCGAAGCACATACTGAAAAACCGAAAGCATCTGGATGATCTAGAATGATGTCTTAGCAAGTGTTGTTGTTTCTTGGTTCCAGTTGTAAGTCAAATTTTTGTTGCGTTTTTGACGTCTTTTTTTACTTCGTCAAAAGTGTTCCTTTTTGAACTGTTTCTTTTACTAACTCTGTAAATGTGTGATTTTGTGCCCTCATTTAGTGCATGTTTGTTATGCCCCCCTTTGAAGAAGAGGGGACATATAGGTTTGCCGCTGTCGGTCGGTCTGTCGGTCGGTCCGCGACATCAGTTTCCGTTCAATATCTCTGGAATGGATTCACATATTGAAATGAAATTTTGTATACAGACACATCAAACAAAAATCTAGGTCAAGTTCATATTTGGGTCCGATCAAAAAAAATTGACAGAGTTATGCCCCTTGAATTTCGAAAAATACCAAAATTTCAGGATTTCCGTTCAATATCTCTTGAGTGGAGTTACATATTGAAATGAAATTTTGTATACAGACGCATCAAATGAAAATCCAGGTCAAGTTCGTATTAAGGTCCGATCGAAAAAAAATTGACAGAGTTATGCCCCTTGCACTTTGAAAAATACCAAAATTTCAGGGTTTCTGTTCAATATCTCTTGAGTGGAGTTACATATTGAAATGAAATTTTGTATACAGACACATCAAATAAAAATCTAGGTCAATTGTATATTTGGGTCCGATGAACAAAATTTTGACAGATTTATGCCCCTTGCACTTCGAAAAAAAACCCCAAAATTTCAGGGTTTCCGTTCAATATCTCTTGAGTGGAGTTACATATTGAAATGAAATTTTGTATACGGATACATCAAATGACTATCTAGGTCAAGTTCTTATTTGGGTCCAATCAACAAAATTTTGAAAGAGCAATGCCCCTTGCACTTCGAAAAGTACCAAATTTCAGGGTTTCCGTTCAATATCTCTTGAGTGGAGTTACATATAGAAATGAAATTTTGTATACAGACACATGAAATGAAAATCTAGGTCAAGTTCATATTAAGGTCCGATCAAAAAAATTTGGACAGAGTTATGCCCCTTGCACTTTGAAAAATACCAAAACTTCAGGGTTTCTGTTCAATATCTCTTGAGTGGAGTTACATATTGAAATAAAATTTTGTATACAGACACATCAAATGAAAATCTACTAGGTCAAGTTGATATTTAGGTCCGATGAACAAAATTTTGACAGAGTTATGCCCCTTGCACTTCGAAAAATACCAAAATTTCAGGGTTTCTGTTCAATATCTCTTGAGTGGAGTTACATATTGAAATGAAATTTTGTTTTCAGACACATCAAATAAAAATCTAGGTCAAGCTCATATTTGGGTTCAATCAAAAATTTTAATGCCCCCCTTTGTAGAAGAGGGGGACATATTGCTTTGCCGCTGTCTGACTTTCTGTCTGTCGGTCAGTCGGTCGGTCCACGACATCAGTTTCCGTTCAATACCTCTGGTGAAATGAATTTTTGTGTACATACACATCAAATGAAAATCAAGTATAAAGTTGTGACGGACTTTAATCACAGAAGGGGTAGGGGGGCATTAATGTTTTACAAAGATGACTTTTAACTTGTTATATTTAAGTTACTATTTGCTTTTATATACATTACATAACTATTTGCTTTGAGTACATTGCATGCTATAATCTTCTTTCTTTGAATTTTTTATGAATTTTAAAAAAATGTTTACTGTGCACATGGACCCAAGGGTTGTGGGTTCAAGTACCGGCACCTCAAATCTTTTTTCTGCCTTTTTCATTGTTTTGGTCAATTTTGTCTTCTTTTTATGCATCTTTAAATCATCTGAATACCTTTAATTTCATTTTTGACCAGGATTTTTTTTTCTTCCATTTCATTTTTTTTTTCCATTTTGCATTCTTTCACTGTGTATTTGGCATATTTAAGTATATTATTGCTGTGTTATTTATTTCATGCCTAAAGTTTATAAAATTTAAAAGAAAATTGTTTATGTGCATATAGTCCCAGGGTTGTTGGTGCAAATTCTGGCATTGACACTATCATAATGCAATATTAGTAGGTTAAGAGTGTAGATGGATATCAGGTGAGCGTTGTGCCCCCTCGGGCTCTTGTTTGAAATGCTATTATCTCTGATATTTTGAATTACATGAGTGAAATTCTAGTTGTAATCTAATGGATATGTTGTTTCGTTGTGCTACTTAAAATCTGTTACAGTACCTGCTCTCTATGGTCTTTGGTTAAAAAAAAAATGAGTGAATAAAACAAAACAACCAGGAGAGCTACAATCTCACCAGAGACTTCTGGTTTACTTTTGGGTCTGAGGCAACCTTATGTAAAAATTTTATCAAAATCTGAGACATACCGTGCCATGAGTCCTTCATAAAAGTGCAAATGCTAACAGAGAATAGCTATTAAATATTTTGGATATGGATATAGATAAAAAATTTTGACTTGAAATATCTTACTGCATGCTTTTGATCAGTTATGTGCCAGGTTTGAATGAATAAGAATATGCGATATTAACGCAACTGCCTGTCAACAAAAAGATTTAAAAAGAATCTTTGTCATCCCCATTGTTGATTATTAGCACTTACAAACCTTCAAATGTGATTCTTTTGTTATTCATCGGTCATTTTATTTCATAAAGACCGCGGACGATTCTAAATATACGAGGTTTTATGAACGTTCAATGAAGTGTGGAGGTCAATAAAAAACAATGAGGGGCGGAGAAAAGAAAATTATTTCAGTCGCGGGTGTCAATTATTTTGATTATGATGAGTATTCGGCCATAGTATAGAAAATATAGTGTTTTAAGTCCGCTTAAGACATCCTTTTATAAGAAATATTAATAGAAGAAGAATAGATTCCTCTATCCCGAAAAGTTCAAAATGCCATTTCAAATCAATCTAGATCCCTAGAGCGATTTTTGAAGACCAGTTATTCTAAATGCCCTTCAAATACATGTACATTGAGGAACTTGATGGACAAAATATAGAAATATTATCCTCACTTGATAAAAAAATCTTTCCTTATCTCTATTTGCAATAATTTATTCACCTAATTAAAACTTGATTGGAGATAGAACTCATTGTTACTCATTGTTACACTGTTTTTTTTCTTCTTTGACCGAATACAGGGTACCTTCCAGAAAATTATCGTGATGTATAACAAACTATTTTACTTCTATGGCCTATTGATCGTTACCGTTGCATATTTCGTCCAGATAATTTGCATGGTCTATTTCATTTTGAAAAGCAGGGGTGTTAAATATTTAGATTTTAATTTTTCTGAAAATTAAAGAAAATCTGCGGTTTGTAAGTCGGATAAAGACCTCGTTGAGGTCTGTATGAAGGTTAGATGCCCTCGGAGAGAACAGGGTGGTGTTTAAAGACCTCGGCCTTCGGCCTCGGTCTTTAAACACCACCCTGTTCTCTCCTTGGGCATCTAACCTTCATACAGACCTCAACTCGGTCTTTATCCTATACATAACTATCGCAGAGCTCACGGTACACACCATTTTCTGAAAACTAGAAATTTAAAGGTAATTTAAATTTAGTTCCTCTTCAACAGGTATGGTTTTGTTACATGTAGCTAACCTGAACTCTTGAGCTATTGTCATAGCGCATCGTCCGTCGTTCGTCGTTAAGTTTGTACATTTTCGACTTCTCCTCAGAAACTGCTGCACGGAATTTCACAAAACTTTACAGGAAGCAAGCAGTTCGGTAGAAGACTTTGAGTTCTTTCTTCTTGTAAGGTTTCGTGAAATTCTATTAAGCAGTTGCATCTAGTATATATGTCGAAAATGCGTCAGACAATCAGCCCTAGACGGCCATATTTGTTGACAGATCGACACGAAATCACATATCTTGAGCACTTGCTTGATGCAAAGGTTTGTTAAATTATATGCAGCGGTTGCAGAGGAGATGTCGAAAATGCATCAGTCAATCAGCGCCCTTGGCAGTCCTATTTGTTTTTGCTGATCGGCATGAAAAACATAAATTTGGTAGAGGACCTTGAGTACTTGCTTCCTCTAAGGTTTCGTGAAATTCAGTTCAGCGGTTGCAGAGGAGAAGTCGAAAACGCATCAGCCAATTAATACCCTTGACGGCCATATTTGTTGACCGATCGGCACGAAAAAAAAAAATTATTCCTTTAAGGTTTCGTAACATTCTGCGTAGTGGTTTAAGCGGAGATGTCGAAAATGCTTCAGCCAATCAGAGCCTTTGGTGGTCATATTTGTTGACCGAACTACACAAAAAATACACGTTTCAGTAGTGGATCTTAAGTGGCCACTGCCAGCCTTTCATTCGCAAGTCAGGTGAACGATGTGACTCCCTTTGGTCTCTCGTTTCGCTTCCTGAGACAAAGGTACACCGCAGTAAATGAAACAATCTTGCAGACAAAGATGTATAGAGGCATCATAAAAAGGTTGAAAGTTTGGTCAAATATCCTCAGTCCAACCAACTCGTATCTTTTACAAGTATTATAAAACGGAAAAAAGCATAAAGGGAGAGGGTTTAAATTATTAAGTTATGTTGTTTTGCTGTTTGCTGATCCTTAAGATTAATTTGCGTTGGCTTAATTGATAGAAAAAAAAATCTTATTTGGAAATTAATTGTTGCGATTTTTAATGAATTATTTGAGATGAAAAGAACGCCATCGCGGATCTTATTGCTAAATATACATGTATGCAAACTTATCGTTAAATGTATAGAAAAACGAACATGTAATGTTTCAACCTTTATGCACAAAACTTGCGTCTTTTTTCTCCTTATATAATTAGTGTTGCTTCTGTGGAGTTTGATATCTACCTCTGATTCTTTTATACATGCAAATAACAGTGACTCTACCTACAATGAGTTTTTAGCTCACCTCGACGAAGTTGAGTGAGCTTATGCTATAACCCCACGCGTCCGCGTCCGCGTCCGCGTCCGTGTCCGCGTCCGCGTCCGGTTAAGAAGTTTGGGGTAGCTCAGTATCTGACAAAATACTAATGCTACAGTAACCAAACTTGCACAAGTGATTCATCTTTGGATGCTGAGGTGAACCCATGCATCAGATGCAGCATCTGACCTACATTTTCCGCTTGAGTGACTTGGTTAAGAAGTTTGGGGTAGCTCAGTATCTGACAAAGTACTAATGCTACAGTAACCAAACTGGCACAAGTGATTCATCTTTGGATGCTGAGGTGAACCCATGCATCGTATGCAGCATCTGACCTACATTTTCCGCTTGAGTGACTTGGTTAAGAAGTTTGGGGTAGCTCAGTATCTGACAAAGTACTAATGCTACAGTAACCAAACTGGCACAAGTGATTCATCTTTGGATGCTGAGATGAACCCATGCATCAGATGCAGCATCTGACCTACATTTTCCGCTTGAGTGACTTGGTTAAGAAGTTTGGGGTAGCTCAGTATCTGACAAAGTACTGATGCTACAGTAACCAAACCTGCACAAGTGATTCATCTTTGGATGCCGAGATGGACCTATGCATCGGATGCAGCATCTGACCTACTTTTTCCACTTGAGTAATTTCGCTTTTAAAAGCCAATATTGAGCAAAGTATAAGTGCTACATGTACCAAACTTGCATATTGGATGTATCTTTGATCAAACTTTCATAAAATGACCTTGACCTACTTTTTCCGCTTGAGTGATTTTGCCTTTAAAAGCCAATATTGAGCAAAGTATAAGTGCTAGATATTCCAAACTTGCATATTAGATGTATCTTTGATCAAACTTTCATAAAATGACCTTGACCTACTTTTTCCGCTTGAGTGATTTTGCCTTTAAAAGCCAATATTGAGCAAAGTATAAGTGATACATGTACCAAACTTGCATATTGGATGTATCTTTGATCAATCTTTCATAAAATGACCTTGACCTACTTTTTCCGCTTGAGTGATTTTGCTCTATAAAGCCAATATTGAGCAAAGTATAACTGCTACATGTACCAAACTTGCATATTGGATGTATCTTTGATCAAACTTTCATAAAATGACCTCGACCTACTTTTTCCGCTTGAGTGATTTTGCCTTTAAAAGCCAATATTGAGCAAAGTATAAGTGATACATGTACCAAACTTGCATATTGGATGTATCTTTGATCAATCTTTCATAAAATGACCTTGACCTACTTTTTCTGCTGGAGTGATTTTGCTCTATAAAGCCAATATTGAGCAAAGTATAACTGCTACATGTATCAAACTTGCATATTGGATGTATCTTTGATCAAACTTTCATAAAATGACCTTGACCTACTTTTTCTGCTTGAGTGGTTTTGCCTTTAAAAGCCAATATACATTACTAAGAAATATGTTTGAATTGAATTTTGCTGTCACGAGGTGAGCTTCGTAATCTGTGATTACCTATGTTTACACTCTCATGTAGTAAATTGTGTTGAGCGTCTATTTAGAGGCTTTTTTAATACAATGAAAGTCGCGAAAACCATTTGAAAGAAAGGTAGAAATCTCCAACAGGACTCGGCTGCAACACCCACAATAAAACGCCACCCCTATGCGAAAACACACGCACAACAAGTAACACCAACATTAAAATGAGTATGTAAGGGTTAACAGTGTCAAGACACTATGGTAAAATAAAAGCGTAAGTTCACGGAAAGCACAAAATGGTGCTCCATGAATTGGTCAATTATTCAAAAACGTCTCACAAGATTCTTTTCACATAAAGCATTAAATTTAAAGATAAGTGAAACGGTGTGATTTTTTTTATTTCACAATTACATATTTATTTCATGAGGAATTTGAAGATAGAAATTTTTGAGTTGAAATATCTTACTGCATTTGAGCAGTCATATGCTCACTTTGATTGATTTAGAATATGCGATATCAACGCAACTGCCTTTCAACAAAAAGATTTAAAAAGAGTCTATGTCATCCCCATTGTTGATTATTAGCGCATAACTATTGCAGGGCTCGCGGTACACACCGTTTTCTGAAAACTATATAGAAATTTAAAGGTAATCTAAATTTAGTTCCTCTTCAACATGTTTGGTAGCTAACCTGAACACTTGAGCTATTGTCATAGCGCACCGTCCGTCGTTCGTCGTTAATGTTTTTACATTTTCGACTTCTCCTCTGAAACTGCTGCACGGAATTTAACAAAACTTTACAGGAAACAAGCACTTCAGATCCACTATTGAAATGAGTATTTTTCGTGTTGATCGGTCAACAAATATGACCACCAAAGGTTCTGATTGGCTGAAGCATTTTCGACATCTCCTCATAAACCGCCACATAGAATGTCACGAAACCTTAGGGTCAACAAATATGGCCGCTAAGGGTTCTGATTGGCTGACACCTTTTCGAAAGCTGAACCGAGTTTCACGAAATAAGTACTTGAGGTCATCTACCAAAATTATGTTGTTTTTTTTTTCGTGCCGATCAGCAAGGGCTCTGATTGTCTGACGTATCAACCAACCAAATAGCCAATTGTCGTTGGCCGTTTCCGCGGCTAATTATGAATCACAAGGGTGAGGTATCATATTGGTCACAAATTCTTTTTTTCTGCAGAAACCTTTTCCTAGTATACAATAAAAACTTTCCTTTAATCCTCTTTTGTATACTATCTTCTAGTAATCTGGATTCGGCCTGTGAAACTTTTAGGATGAATATTTCATTTGGATTTCTTTAATTCATGCATCATGATCAGCAAGGGCTCTGATTGTCTGACGTATCAACCAACCAAATAGCCAATTGTCGTTGGCCGTTTCCGCGGCTAATTATGAATCACAAGGGTGAGGTATCATATTGGTCACAAATTCTTTTTTCTGCAGAAACCTTTTCCTAGTATACAATAAAAACTTTCCTTTAATCCTCTTTTGTATACTATCTTCTAGTAATCTGGATTCGGCCTGTGAAACTTTTAGGATGAATATTTCATTTGGATTTCTTTAATTCATGCATCATGAAACAGCAATCAAAATCGCATCAGTTGGGCCATAGAACCACCCTGTAGGAATGAAATTTAGTAAGCCATGATGGTGTACAAAGAAAGCGTCCGCTAATGAGGTTTTATTAGCCGAGTTGCAAAACTCGTCTCTTAATTTGACGTGAGACGGGGCGGGCGGGCGGGTGGGCGGACGTCAATAATTGGTTTCCAGATCATAAGTTATAGTACGATACATGCTATTGTAATGAAACTTCATACACTAATGTCTTACTCCCCATGAGTCAGGGATGACCCCTATTGATTTTGGGGTCCAAAGGTCAGGGTCACAGGACTCCGGACCATATTAGGGTCTGTATTGCAATTGTAATCATGAAACTTGCCAGAAATGTTTCCTATGAATAAAGGATGCATGACCCCTATTTATTTTGAGGTCCAAAGGTTAAGGTCATAGGACTCAGATGATTGAAAATGGTTTCTTGACCATATTTGAGCATGTATTGCACCTATTATCATGAAATTTGCCAGAAATGTGTCCCATGAATCAAGGATGACCCCTATCGATTTTGATGTCAAAAGGTCAACGGTCAAGTTCACAGGAATATGATTATTGAAAATGGTTTCCAGACCACATTCATGAAACTTGCCAGAAATATTTTCCATGAATCAAGGATTCCTCCTATTGATTTTGATGTCAAAATGTCAAGGTCATAGGACTCAGATGATTGAAAAGGTTTCTGGACCATATTTGAGCATGTATTGCACATATGATCATGAAACTTGCCAGAAATGTTTCCCATGAATCAAGGATGACCCCTATTGATTTTGGGATCAAAAGGTCAAAGTTCAAATTCGTAGGACTCAGATAATTGAAAATGGTTTCTTGATTATCCTCGCAGGGATTCAAGCCGGAAGAAGTTCTAGATGCTTACATGTAAATGGATGACGCATCTATCGTTTCAGACTACATTGCATAGTACCGGTGCTGCATCTGATCCATATTTCACCCTTGAGAGACCACTTTCTGTAAAATGGGACATGTCCATTGCCAGCCTAGCATAAATCCTAGATTAACCAAACTTGTGTGGCCGATGATGCATCTGATGATGCTGACTGCAAAATATGTTAGGGATGCTGCATTTGACATATATTTCACGCTTGAGTGGCTTGATTAAGTAAAATGAGACATGTTAATTGCCAGCCTATTTTAAGTTTTAGATGACCAAAACTCATCTCATGATGCTCACTGCAATTCATGGTATGGATGTTACATTTTATCCGTATTTCAGGCTTGAGCGACCAGGTTAAGTAAACCGGGAAATGTCCATTTCCTGTCTATTATAAGTCCAAGATCAACCACATTTTTTAAGTGGTGCTTCTTAGGATGCTCACTGGAATGCATGGTACAGATGCTGCATCTGATGTATATTAAAAGCTTGAGTTAAGAGGTTAAGTAAAATTTGACAGGTCCGTTTATAGTCTATTATAAGTCCAAACTAGTATGGTTGATGTATCTGATGATGCTTATTACATTGCATGCTATGGATGCTGCATCAGGACCTATATATATTTCACGCTAGAGTGACCAGGTTCATTTACAGCTTATTTTAAACCTAAATTAGCCAAATGTCCTTTGCATTTGGAGATACTTGGTGTAATGTAGGTACATATGCTGGTCAGGAGGTAATGCTGCCGTCGAGGTGAGCTCTGTCATCCTTTAAGTATAATACAAAATTGTTTTAAATTGTTTTATTCATTTTTAGAATAAAATCTTTTTTCTGAGAAATAAAAAAGATTGAAAAGTATTACATGTACAATCTTGACCTTCGGATGCACAAAATTTTAGCTGCTTGGCAGTTATCAAGTCTGAGGGAACGAAATTAAACAAAGATTTAAAAGGAACAAAGGAAATTGATTGCCGTAGTAAAGTAATTTGAAATTTCATTGTAAAAAATATTCTAAAGAATCATGTGTAATAAGGCTCCAATTCTGACCCCCCCCCCCAAAAAAAAAGGAAAGTATGGACGTTTACTCTACTAGCGTCTACTTGTCTATCCCCACCTGCAGCTGAATACTTATTAACTTATTAATACTATTTTTATTATTAGTCCTTGGTCTGTCCGTCCGTCTGTCTGTTTGTCTTTTTATCTGTTTGTCTGTTTCTAGGGATGTAACGATACACTGAATCACGATAAGATGCTTATCACGATACAAGGCTCACGATACGATACCTATCACGATACACTTTCCTATTCAATCCAACACTCACATAATCCTTGATTACAAAGAAAAACTTAACATACTTGCATCCATTTAGTCTTAACAGCATAATGAGGGCTCTCACAAGTCACATGGTGATGTGGATATACTATTGACTTTATACAATGTGCATTATAAGTATTTGATACAGAAAAATTTTGTTTCTATTTGTTATACTGAGCTGGATTTTGTTCAAAAATACTGTATCGTTGTGTATCGTTTGAATGGAAGATGTATCATGATACGTATCGTCAAGCTACTGTATCGCGATACGAGTACAAACGATATATAACGTTATTCTGAGCAAAAACTTTAACATTGGCCATAACTTTTGAATGGTAAGTAATAAGGGTTTCGTAATTCACATCTGTATTCCTTTTGACAAGACCTTTCCATGGATACCAAATTTTTTTACCTTTTGACCTTAACCTTGGAATTTGACCTACTTTCGAAAACCTTTAATAAACATTTGTCATAACTTTTGAATAGTAAGTGATAGGGCTTTTATACTTCACATATACATTCCTTTTAGCAAGACTTTTCCATTGATACCAAATTTGACTTTGTGACCTTGATCTCAAAATGTGAACTATATTTTTACATTCCAGCTGTTTTACAGACAAAGATGCCAACGGGGGTATTCGTGTTTCATAAACACATGTTTTTTTTTTTATTATTTTGATTTTGTGTATAAAAACAACATTTATTCTTTAAGGGAACTGCAGTGATAGATTTCAGTGGTACATCTTACGAGGTTCATGGAAACTGTAATGCACCAAGAGCAGTAACTCTGTCGGCACTGATCTACTGTCTACGGTGTATGGTCGGTCATGATGTTCCTCTTAATCAGGTCAGTATAAAATCATATTTAAGGACATTGATAAGACTCAGACTTATTCAACCTCCCTCATTTCATTGAAGAGTGTATTTTACCGTCAGCAAGAAATATAACTCTTTGGAATCTTTTGGGAGCATATTGTGGTTTCTATAGATTCCCCTTGGTTTGAAGGATGCTATCTTTATACTTTGAAACAAAAGCAAATAAATTAACATCATATCAAATGATACTATAGATGTTTTAAGTGTGACTTTAATATGTTTGTCCCCTAGTATTCACATTGTACACACTATACCTCTTCTATTGATACAGTTGCAAGAATTAAAAGTAGTGTGTATATAGTTGAAAAATTAAACAAGAGACTCTATGTTCAGACCTAGGACATTCAATTGTTCCACAAATGACCACCATATCAAGAGAGCCGAGGTCAAATTGACTATGGTTGGTGTTTATTGCGTTTTCTAGGGAGTAGGATTTCTAAAGACAGAACGTTACACTAAAAGAGTTATCTTTCTTTGCCCTAATAGTCATGCTTGTTCTGGAAACTTTGAACTACATGTACCACTAAGGTACTACTTTGTCTGTCAATCCGTCCGTCTGTCAATCCGTCCGTCTGTCACACTTATGGTGTCACACCTCTTGAATAAAAAAGAATACGGCTTCACATGTGAATTTCTTATGACAAAACATTTCTACCAATTCCAAAAATACGACCTCTTGAGCTTAGCCCAGATGTTAAACCTACAAAAAAATTTAGAATGACCATAACTATTTATTGGTTATACAAAATGCACTAATAGTATATAAATAACTTTACCTTGATATTTTATTATCTTGAAAAAAGGCGATTGGGAATTTATTATGATATGTAAGAAGCATTAACTTGCCACATTTGACAAATTTTGACCTAGATGTGTGAATAAATCGTACAAGCCTCATATAATGTTTCATCAAAGTCAAAAACTCAAGTTTCGTATCTACTACTATTAGATTATGCCCACATGAGCATTTCACAAACATGAAATGAATGA